>VZRE01012914.1:95210-142854 GCA_013396775.1 Cephalopterus ornatus | reverse complement strand
CAAAACAGGGCGGGAGGGGAGAGACGGGGCCGGTAAGCTAACGGCGGCGGCGTGTTCCTTCAGGGCTGGGCCGGTGGCTACCCCGAGATCGTGAAGGAGAACGAGCTGTTCGAGCGGTACTACCGGGAGCTGGGCATCGTGCCCGCCGGCGAGTGGGACGCGTTCATGGCGGCGCTGCGGGAGCCGCTGCCCGCCACGCTGCGCATCACGGGCTACCGCAGGTAGGGCTGGGGCTGCTGCCCTGGGGACCTGCCCCGGGCACCGCGGGGGCGGGATGCTGTCCGGGAGAAGGGGTGCCTGAGCCACCTGCTCCACCGAGCCACCTGCTCCACCTGCTCCCTGCCCGCCGCGGGGGGGGCTGGAACTAGGTGATCCTTAAGATCCCTTCCCGTGTAAACCATCCCGTGGTTCTGTGCTGTGATTCTCCATCCGGTGTCCCTCTGCATGTCTGTCCCATGCAGCCATGCCAAAGAGATTCTCCACTGCTTGAAGGAAAAATACTTCAGGGAGCTGCAGGACCTGGAAGTGGATGGTCAAAAGGTCGAGATGCCGCAGTCGCTGAGCTGGTGAGTGGTCTGGAGGCGAGTTAAGGCACCCTGCCTGTTCCCGACATCCAGCCTGGTGTGTTGGTCTCTTTATTCTGCTTCTACCCTTTTCCCATCTCTTTTCCCCCAGGTATCCAGAAGAGTTAGCCTGGCACACTAACTTGAGTAGAAAAATCTTACGCAAGTCCCCACTACTGGAAAAGTTTCATCAGTTTCTGGTTAGCGAGACAGAGTGTGTAAGTTTTGGATAGATCTTGATTTTTTTTTTTTTTTTCATGTCCTGAACAGTGCTTTATTGAAATATATTATGAGAGAGTGAGATTATACCTTTTCTCTCAAAAGTTGAGTAACTCAGAAGAATCTGGATTTTATGTTGCCACAGCTCTGGCACATAACCACAGCTACAGATACTTTTCTTAAACTAATTTCGTTGTTTTGTTGTTGTTCGGGGATGCTAAAACGAGTCTTTGTAAAACAATTAGTTGCTGTTAGACACCAGATGTTTAAATCTGGTAAAAAGTGCATGTGTGTGCATGACAAGACTTAGCTTAAGCGATGGGAGTTTGTCACTTGGTTGAAGCTTATTTCTCATCTCTTTTGAGCAGAAACTGTGTCTGTAGAATTAATACAATTGGAGTAAATATGCAATTATAAGAAATTGCACTTGTGTGAATGCTGTGATTCCTTTTTTTGTTAAATTCTAAAAAAATTTAAACCTAGATATATAGTAGTGTGTTTGTGACTGCTTTCTTATTTTACTACATAGTGATTTAAAAATTCTATTGCAAAAGTAATGCATTGTTTTGTGAATAAGAACAAATTTAGTTTCTTTTGTCCTTTCAAGGGAAATATCAGTCGTCAGGAGGCTGTTAGTATGATCCCACCTCTGCTGCTTAACGTTAGCCCTCATCATAAGGTAACTCTAGAATATAAGGTGTACTAAAGCTTTTTCTCTGAAGTTAGTTTGATTAAACTACACATTACAACAGCAGTGTCAATGCTGATACACAGTTCTGTTTTGTGTTGGTATGTTTTATGCTTTCTGCACATCAACAGCAATACTCAACTAGTGTTCATATCACAAACACAGAGGAACATCTGCTTTTTCAGCTGTATGTAGTACCCTGTAAGAAACACTTAGGTTTTAAGTAGTTTCATAGTCTTATTTTCAAAGTGTAAATGTGTTCAGCTGCATTTGAGTTATGTATTCGTGTTTCAACCTGCTTTTAAAGTAAGATGACTGTTTTTAACTTCCTGCTCTGCATCACACTGTGAACCAGATGCAGTTTTCCAGATCCAAATGATAATGTTCTCTACCAGGTAGATTTCACTGCTCTATGCCTTTTGAAGAAGTTGCAAATTTCTGCTATATAAATGTGTTAGGCAAAATAATTTGGGTGAATTGAAACACAGTACTGGTGATGACTAAACACTATAGGGTGCTAACTTTAATGGAGGTGTCAAAGGAATGCTCATGATATTTTCCTATAGCAGACTGTAGGAATGGGTATATCTGGTAGCAAACTTTCTGTTCTAACTTCTGTGATGTTTTCATACTATATGCTTGCTCGCAGACTAAATCTGTCAGGTGGCCTTATTCTCTTCATCTGTTGCCTTGTTACCTTAAGCAGTCATGTCGTGTTCTTTCTTAAATTTTCATGATGTATCTTAAAATTTTAAGTTTTTCAAAATTCTGACACGTTTTAGAGCTTAGCTTGTAACTACTTGTTTTTATATTAACATTACCTAGCATATGTAGCGTTTTACCTTATCTTCTCCTACTTTCACCCCAAACCAATGTATGACATAGGACTGATGCGAGTCAAGGTCTTCTCATCTCTCTTAAGTGAATAATGAATTGAAAGACTCAGTCCTTATGTGTCACAGGTGCATTTTCAATTTTGTCTGGAGTTGAACAGGTAGTGAACATGCTCAACTTAATGTAAAACACAAATTGTGGGAGTATTTTTGCACACACATTGTATATGCTAAACTAGCAGTATATGGGTTTTGCATTGAATGCTTAACTTGAGTGACTGTATATCAGCAGGCATTCTCCAGAAATGAGTGTAAGATTTTGCAGATGTGCTCATAAATCAGGCTTAGAATAAGTTCTATATCCTGTCTTATACCAAGACAGCAAGTAACTGCTGTAACGAGGTCAGCGACTGTTGTCATTTACGACCTTTTCTGGTCCTTAGTGTCTTAGCTTCTGAGCTGCTTGTTGTGACCAGAACTGCAGGTTACTTTTCATGCTTAACCAGCATGTTCTGTACATAGTGTCTTACGTGCTCATTTCATCTTGTACAAGGATCAACTTAGTGACTGTCAATCCTCTCCATATCTGTTAATTTTAAATCTACTTTTCACAATTTAGTCTTCCTCATCATCATTTTGCTGGCAAGTTTTAGAGCATGTTTAGCCTTGTATAGTCTTCATTATCTTTTTGTATAACCTGCAAAACTAGAAAACAATAGTGTCACAACTGTTACTTTGAAGAGCACGTATGATGTTGTCTTACTGGGTGTGTTTCATGATGCATTAGCACTTTACCATGTGCTCTCTTTGCTTTTCTCTGGGGGCTGTCTTCTGGTTTAGTCTTGTTCATGCCAGGGGCTTGCATGAGGATCTGAGCAGATCCCTTCCCATCCCTTATCCTGTTGCATGATTTCAGCTAATTTTTACTGAAGCCAAAGATCTGGGAGATAGACATGTGTTTCTGAAAATCTGTAACCAGACAAGAGGAAAGACTCTAGGCTTCCTTACTTAAGAGAACAGTATTAGATATAATTTGATTTGCTGTGAAAGTGACTACAAATGACTCTATCACAAGGATGAACCAGGAAGGAGAAATACACTAGAATTTAGGTGTTCACGTCTGTGGATGTTGGTGCTGTTCTGTTCAGCTGCCTCAGGGAAGTTCAAATACTTCCCAAGTGCTTTTTCAAAGATACAAGAGATTTATGCTGCCCTGATTTTTTGCATTAAAATGCAAATGTGTGAGGAGGGATAGTAATTCGTTTTTATAAAATCTATATAATCAGCTGTGTCTGATTAATTTACTAATAGTTTAAAGAAGAGTACTACTTGCTCTTGATTGCACCTTTGCTCTTAATATGTGTGTATATGTAAAGTGCCCGTTAACTTCAGTTGGAATTGCTGGTAAAAGGACCATATCCCTATATCTATATTCAGGTTCCTCTTTCAAATTCTATTTCATCTGATGTATTTCTTCCCTACAATGTAAAGTTCTTTTTATATTTTAGACTTTCAAAGGTAAAGCGTACGAAGATCAGGACTGTACTTTGTTTTTTTCAGAACGGTGTTCAGAATAATCAATTCTCTATGTGCAAAAATACTTAGTTTAAACAAGAATACATAGTAAATTTCTCGAGTACTTGAAAAATACAAAGCAGGACTTTTCTTAACTTTCTGGTGTTTGTAGATTCTAGATATGTGTGCTGCACCTGGATCTAAGACGGCACAACTCATTGAAATGTTGCACGCAGACATGGATGTTCCTTTTCCCAGTAAGTCTGGAAAACAAGTAAAAACTTTTGTGACTTGGAATTTCTGCTTTTTCTTGTAGAAGATTATTTTTAATATTGCAGATAAGTAACTACATTTAACTACCTATTGAATTCCCGGAGTGACTGAGTGATACAAGATGAAAGCTACCCATATATATATATATATATATGTATGTATCTTTGCAGTTCAGAACACAGCACCTGTGATTAGAGCTTAATTCTTGTATATAAATGAGGTTTACTTGCCCCATGAGCCCCTGTGGTTTAGTGGTATCCTGCAAACACTGGATTAAGCTGCTTTAGACTTAAAGTAGTTGTGATATTTATCTTCTTTGTAAGTTTCAGAATCTTTACTCTTGGTTAGATGCTCACAGAAAATATTGCCCACTATTGTGGGAGTGTGTGGATTCTTTCTACGTTCTACTGAAAATTTGCTGATGTAGAGATGGGGGATAGTGGGGGTTTTCTCTGTTACAGGGGTTTTACTTTGAAAAGTTGAAGGGCCCTTGGCTGTGTCTTACTGCCACTAGATGGAAGCTAGAACTCTTGAGACTATGACACACCAGTTAAACTTCAACATACCTTAAGTTATTTTATACTCAGTAAGGGCTCCTCTATTCATGAGCAGTCTTAAGTAAAAATCTCTAGTGAAGAGTTTATACAACTTTGAACATAAAGCAATAAACTATGTAAAATTACTTGGATGTTGAAGAGTAAAGCATCTTCCCACTGTTTTATGTTCCCAGAGGGTTTTGTAATTGCTAATGATGTCGACAACAAGCGCTGCTATTTGCTGGTTCATCAGGCTAAGAGATTAAACAGTCCGTGCATCATGGTGGTAAATCATGATGCCTCCAGCATTCCTAACCTACAAATAGATGTTGATGGAAGAAAAGAGATCCTCTTCTATGACAGGATTTTATGTGACGTCCCCTGCAGGTATCTGGCATGTAAACTTGAATACATGGATGTTACTGCACTAAGTGCAATGCTAAGTTTTTTTGTGTTACTAAACCATGCTTTTTGAGTTGCTTAATGAGTTACGAGTTAAAGTAACTTCCAAAACAGGTGACTGCCTTAAGTTGTCTTAGATGTGGGGATACTGAGTCAAGGTGAACTTTTTTCATTCCAAATGGTCCTTAAATTTGGTCAGTTAAAGGGCTTCTAATTTTAAACTTACACTCAGGATACTGAAAAATGAAGACAGTGAGGAAACAAAGAGTACAGTGTTAAAAAACTAGTTAACGTGAGAGAACTGTAAAAATTATTCTGCTATAAATGACTTGGATATGAAAAGAGTTTTACATGCAAATAATACAAATCTACTCAACTTCTGTTGCAGCGGAGATGGAACCATGAGGAAAAACATTGATGTATGGAAGAAGTGGACAACACAAAACAGTTTGCAGCTCCATGGGTAAAAATGCTTATTACACATCTACACTTCTTTCATTTTTCTTTCTTCCTTTTCCCATATCTTCAATATCTGCATGCATTCACATGTTAATATATGACAAAACAGAGACAAAAAAGAGTCACTTTTCTCTCAAATCAAGAGCTTATGCCCTATTCAGAGGAAGTGTAGGGTTTCCGATATGAGTGGAGCATGTAAATCCAAATTGCTTGGATAAGATATTCTTATGAATATCTGACATATTAATGTTCATTAAATTGATTTAGACAGGGTAGCTAATAAAACAGAAGAAATCATTTGGTTGTGATTCTTAGCGTTGCAAATACTCTTGGAAAATACAGTAACTTGTAAAATTTGCTAATAATATTTTAAAGTCTTTAGGATATTAGAGATCATACATAAATGGTTTCAGTTACCTGAGATTGACTTATGTTAGCTGATGGTGAATGACTACTTAGCCTAGTGCAGGCACATGATAAAATACAGATTGAAACACAGATGAGAAAGTTTTACTGTGTATTTGTAACAAGCTGGGGGTGCCATTGGTTACTGTGACTCAGCTGACCTGTGACTGCTTGGTAACTCATTCATAATTGCAGAATTTCTTTTTGTTGTAAGTATGGAGGTAGGGTCTAAACTGGTCATCCAGCTCAATGATACCTTTCTCAGAAGGCCATTGCTAGCTAAGCTGTGTTGTCCATAATATTTGTAATAGTCAGGTTACTGCTCATTTTAACTCTGGATTTCTGAGATGAGTCATATTTTGAGTTGTTATTTTTCTAGTGTTGAGTACTTTATTATAAACTTGATGGGGCACTAGAAAGAACAAAATACAGAATGTTATGTTAACAGCTACCCTGCATCAGTGTTTATGCTTGACCTAATTGCTGTTCTAATTTAATAGGTGTAATTGTGAGTGTGTCTGCAGTATAGACTACACTAAGCTGATGTAGTTTGAAACTGACTTTAATCTGTGCACTGGCGTAGTCCATGGAGAGTTGTGTGTCTGCAGTATAGCTTCTTTCGGGTTCCTGAATGACAGCTGGCTAGACCAAGAGTGTTCTGTTAGATTGCAGCTGAGAATTGCAACCCGTGGTGTTGAACAGCTGGCAGAAGGTGGGAGAATGGTGTATTCTACATGTTCATTGAATCCCATCGAAAACGAAGCTGTGATCGCATCTCTGCTGGAAAAAAGTCAAGGTGAGAATGTGAGTTTGGGTGGAGTGGGGAACTTTTTTTTTTTTTCTTTTTTCCTCAACCCAAAAAAAGATATGTATATGATGGTACCAGTGATAAGCTTAGTGTGGGTAATATGCTTCTAGTTTGGAAAATTACAGAAATTTTTTGGTACCAGTAGGATTTTGTTAATGTTGCTGCAAGCAGTCTTCTTAAATGTGCCTAACTGGTTGCAAATCTAAAACCTCAAGAGTTGTGTGAATCAGTGGAATTCAATCTGTTACCTGGCTTCTCCTAATTGATTGCGCTTGTTGGAGTCCATGTCTGACATTCCTAATTCCTTTGGAAAACCCAGTGTGGAAGGAACATTGCTGCTGTACACTGTTGGAGTCAAAAGCCGAGAATGTAGTTAAGCAGTTAGAGGACGGTTACTGTGCACCAGTAGGTGAGAGTCACTGTTACCTTTAGCATCCTTTGACCCACATTTTGACATGACTGAAATTTTAATGTCTTTAAACTCATGGGGTTTTTTACATTTTTGACTTGCATATGATGACTGAGGTAAGAAGAGGTGGAAAAATTGAGATTGCCTGAGGAACTACACTGCATCACTTTGCGACAGCAGGGTTTAGTAGCCCATTTAGTAGCTGGTGGATCCTATTTTATCGGAATCAGTAGCCTGAAATTTGGAGATATCTAATGAAATTTGGCATGAAAATTTCTACTGACTTTGTGTTAAATTGAGCCTTTTACAGAGCAGAAGCAGTTGTATTGCTCCTGGAGCTGAGCTTATTCTAGAAGTTGGTAGCCTGTTTTGTGCAATGTTTTCTTTGTGCCAGTCACTATTCTGGCCCCAAATTGTGCATGAAATTTCACTGTCTCAGAAACAGCAGTTTATCTAAAGTGCTTGCAGATTAATTAGGAATTGACTATTTAATTTCCACTCAAATTATATTTTTATTTAGAGGTAGTTTCTTGGTAGGCATGGATGTATTTCCAGTCAATTATATTAGGTTTGGCTTATTGAAGGTTGTAGTAAGCCAGCATTAAATTTAACAATGACTAGTTTGGATAGGGGCATGAAGCAGTATGGATGTTAACAGAGGCCAGCAATTGCAGTATCTGGGACAAATTCAGTACTTGGAAGGAAGGATCCTGACTGGCTGTGACACTGAGATCTAGTCTCAGCCCAGTGGAGGTATTTTGAAGTGTACCTGGAGGCTATGATGTGTCCCAACAAGTGAATGTTACCCTTGGAACTTGAACATAGGTGTAGCTAAAGAAGGTAGTGCAGTGGTCTGCAAGGGGCACTGGACCTCAAGAATTTGCTCAGGTCAGTCCAGAAGATTGTTGGTACTTTTTAGCACAGTGTTAACTGCTACCTGTAGAGCAGATGAGACACTGCTTTCCCCTTGGAGCTGAAGGAGTAAGGAAAAGGCCCTTTTGTACCATTTAGAGACTAATGGAAATTGTGATACTTCTGATGGACTCTTTAGTGCCTGAACAATCTGATGTAGTCTTGAGGCATTAGCTGAAGTCATGCTGTAGAGGGGCAGGACTATTCAAAGGATGGATGCAAATATCAAGCTTAATCACATTTGAAATGTCATCTTTGAATTTGTCTATGAATTCACGAATCGCTTTTTCATTTATTTAAAAGACTTGCTTAAACTGTCACTGTAAGAGTAAATGGTTAATCATGTAGTATTGGTTGATAAATTGTGTATGGCATGAGGCAAAAGCCTACCTGACTGTTAAATAACTTAAGTATTCAGAATCACAAAAAAGTAGTGTTAAAGTTATTCATCTCTGGGGGGATCACCTTTTAAAACAGTGAATTTTTATAGTGTTCTTTCTGGACTTGGGGCAGTTTAAAGCTTTAATTGAGTAGATTTAAGTTATACTCTGATATTTCTTGTAGTAATTTGACATATTTTAGACGCATAGTCTTTTGTCCTGTTAGTTTGATAGTACTTACCTTACTGTTAAACAGTTTTTGGAATTTTCCTTTCAATTTAAAAAATAATAAATTCTCTTT
Organism: Cephalopterus ornatus; assembly: GCA_013396775.1. NCBI lineage: Eukaryota > Metazoa > Chordata > Aves > Passeriformes > Cotingidae > Cephalopterus > Cephalopterus ornatus. The sequence continues at coordinate 134,151 of VZRE01012914.1, read as the reverse complement.
CCTCTCACACTGGAATATATTGAGATGGTAAGTCCATAAAATGAGAATATAGCAGGCCTTTTAGAAGGCTTTGTCATCCCAAGAGTTATTCCCTGAAAAATACTTAATCAGTGTGGTAAATTGAAATTCTAAGTAAATGAGAGTAAAGACTTAAATGATCACTTTGCCAGAGCAGTGTTATTTAATGATAGAAGTCAAAGAGCACTACTCTATGCAGCTGCTACAAAAAAATATTGAACCATTATATTTTGGTTAATTTATAGGTTGCGAACTTATGTAGTTATTATTAACAGTTCTTACCATCTTTGTTAATTTACATGGTAGTAGTTGTATATCATTTTGTTTCTTGAAAGTTTTAAAAAGCAGTGTTCTTAAAATGCTCTTAAAACTTGAAGGAAAACTATTTTTATAGAAATTAATTAGCAACACAACTCTTCGATTCTGTTTTCAAGACCCTTTATATTCTTGGGATTTCAGGTGCCTTAGAACTTGCTGATGTCTCTTCTGAGTTACCAGGCTTGAAGAGGATGCCAGGAATTACAAAATGGAAGGTACTTAAACTGATAGTTTTTTGAAGTTCTTGGTCTGTGGTAGAGCGCTAAGTTAGCGAAATTTTGAAGTGTAGCATTTTACAACGTTAGGTTGAGCTGGACTAATGCCAGTGATTTGATATTTAGAGGAGAGAGCTAAAAGTCTTTCTGATGGTAAGTTCTTGTCTCTTTGTCTGCTCTTCTCTTACCTCTAGCTTTCTTTGGTCTCTCTTCTGTACTTTAGTGGTATAATTCCCTTTCCTATTGTGTGCATGTGGCCTGTAGATGGCAATATAATTTCAACCACTTTTAAAGTTATTCATCCTCCTTGGTCTTAAGAGTCTGTGAATGTTAGATTCTGTAGTTCTTCAGCTGGTCCATTTGAATCACTTGGAAGTAAAACCTCTGAATCCCTTTTTGGAAATTAGCTATAAAACCTGCAGTGATGTGACTAATCCTAGAGTATTAATAGAATCCTGTATTTTGTTCCAGTCCTTGTGTGACTTCAGTTCTGGAAGGAGACTAGTAGAGAAGGGCAAAAAAACCCACAGCTGCTTCAGCTTCCTGTTAAGAGTACTCAAGAAAAGCAGGAGGCCATCCTGGTAGTAGGGAAAGAAACTGATTAAATTTTAGTTATGAGTGTGTGCCTTTGCAATGCCATGGGTTGTTCTGTCTTTACCATATCACTAGTCTCTTGCATGGCAGGCTGCAGGTTTACGCCTGTGTGCAGGCTCATGAACGAGATACGGGGAATAAAGGTTGCTTATGTTCTGCCATTGGAAATCCAGCTGAGAAACTAGCAGATTTCTTTCTTCTTACAATTCCAAAAGTTTACACTATGCTTGTACCTGAAGAATAAATGTAAAATGCATAACTGTGGCTCTGTAACCTTAATTTTACCTTTTTTTTTGGTTCTGTAGAAAGCTACTATATATATGTATTTATATATATAATGATCACTAAGGGTATATTGTATTCCCTGTTGCATTTATTTCTCTGCAGTTGAAATATAAATCTCCTAACGAGTATTTTAGAAACTAAGCTAATAAAATCTGTTGAAAGTTTGCAAGACTTCCTTCAGTCCTTATGTGCTGCTATTCTGTTTTTTTCAGGTCTCATTGGCTAGCTTGTCATTGAATGTGTTTTCCTGCTTTGGTGCTGTTTTTACTTTTATTGCCTTTTTTTTTATTCCCTGGTGAAACATCTGTTCACTGGGAGCTCTGTGACTGATCACATTGAATATTCCTGAGCATCAGTTGACTGTAAATCTCTGGAAACAGCAAAACAGAAATGAGGTTTTGTTCAAGGGACACTTAGGTTCTTAGAAGTAGCATTCAGTACCGTCTCCTGAAGCCAGACGATGAGTGAACAATGAATTATTTCAGTCTTGAAGGAAGAGAGCTTTTTAACTGCAGATTTGATAATCTACTTCTGCAGCACTTTCACTCTTTGTTATATCCTAGCACGTGGCTAGTAGAATGTGCAGTAGAATTCAGCGTGTTCTTTGGTGCTTTCTCATTCTACCAGTCACACCAGTCTACCAGTTAGGCTGGTAAACCAAAACTGAAGAGTGCAGGGCTGTTGGGCAGTTATTCTGGTAAATCCAAAATAGTTTTAGAGTTGTTTGGACTTCAGTTATTGATCAGTCCCATTGTTTGTTTTTTTCTCAAGCTTCAGGCACGGCTTCCAAAGAAGTACAGTCTGTCTTGTCTCCATCTAGCACGATGACATGTAGCATATTTTGACTTGAAATAATAATTCTGGAAGTGCAGTAAATTCTATTTCAGGAATGTGCAAGTGTACAATATTTTGTGATCAGGTGTGATCTGATCAGTGGCTGAGAAATAACACACTTCATGACGCTGAAATCTGTGTTCTAAAGTTCTTAGAGAAATTGTAATCTAGATAAGTCTTATATTTCCACTTCTAGGAGAACACTAATTTAAACTTACTTAAACTTTCGGGAGAATCACAGTGGGATATATGAAACCACTTCATTGTACTTGACAGTCATGAAGTCACCATCGCTGCAACTTCTTTAATTTGTTGCCTTAATGACAAAAATGGGCCTTCATTTCAGATACTAATTTTATGCATTTGCCCAACTTGTACTCAGATGTGACCTTTCTTACAGCCAGTACAAAAACAGGTATCTAGAGCTCTGAAGTGAGATTTTCCCTGACTTATTTTTTCACTTTGGTATTCTTTCCTAAAGAGCATTCAGCATGCCTTTTCACAAGATTTGTGGCTCTAACCTTCTGCTTGTATCTCAAGAATCCAACAAAACCTTTGACCTCTAGCCAGAATGAGGCCTACACAGTGTATTAAAATGGATTTATAGATGTGTTCTGAGTTCTGGGTAAAGTTAGAGACACTAGAAAATTCATGCGGGGCTGGTTCTTCAGCAGCTTTCCTTGAAAACATCTCTATTGATGACCTGTGTGTGCCTGTGTCATGGGCCTCTATGATTACCAAGCTGTTGTGTTGCACTCTTGCATCTTACGTAATTAAATTGGGATTCCTCAGTTCTAATCTCTACTAGACAGCAGTAGCCCTTTTCTATACCAGAAAATAATTTCTTTTGTTTGGCATCAAAACTTTGGTTTGGAAGTGTTATAATTAAAACTTGGTGACCTATATTTTTCACAGTATTTATACTTACTCCTTTGAAGGTAATGCTGAAAGATGGACAGTGGTTTGAAGAGTGGAAAGATGTGCCTTCAAATAGACAAACACAAATACGTCCCACTATGTTTCCAGTAAAAGATGAAGAGAAACTAAAGGCAATGAATCTAGAGCGTTGGTAAGTTTTCCCAGAGTAAATCTTATGAAGATTTGATGATTAGCATGTATGATGGTGGGCAAATAATAATTAGGTCAGATTAGGAATGTACTGCAGTACAGACCTGTTTGTATAAGTCTGAGTATATTTTGATTGCTTCCTATGTAATGGCAGTAGACTATTTAAAGTCTGTTTAATTCAGAGAAATTGTGGCATGTTGCTTCTGAGGAATAAGTACTCACACAAAAAGGTCAAATTCTTTGCATCTGATAGAGATGCATAGCCAAAATTACTGGAAAAATATGTAAAACTTTAGGATTTTAACAGTGTAACTTACTTGCTATGAAAGGCTTTCCGTAGCTATTCTAAAAATATTGTTTAGAAATGAGTCATTAAAGCTCAGATGTGAACTGTGAAATGAATGTGTTGCACTGATGCAAGTAATTTTGCCAGAATGCTCTACTTTAGATCCTGTTTCTGATTTGATAGATTAAATCTTCACAATCCTACTAGGAATACTTAGTTAATCCTGAAAATGAATATAAATGTGACACTTCTAGTATTTTGTGACAGCCTGAATGCAGATATGAATACACTGCAACATTTTTCTTTTCTCTCTAGTCTTAGGATACTGCCACATCACCAGAACACAGGCGGTTTCTTTGTGGCTGTGCTAATAAAAAAGTCTCCCATGCCATGGAATAAACGTCAGCCTAAGGTAACTTTTTCTAAAATATCTAAAATGTTAACTATTAATAATGTTTCAGGATTTTTTTTTAGTATTACACATAGTAGAAAACATACTATAACTGTTTTGTATTTGCCCTTCAGTTATAGCTCAGTGTGTCAATTAAAAATAAATTTGTAAAACCCTTAAGTACTTTTAAAAAAATGACAACTTCTAAAATAGAAAAAAAAAGAGGGGATTTTGAAATTATAGTAGAATAGCAAGATAAAGCTTGAAACTAAAATTAAAGCTTTGAAAGAATTACAGAAGCAGATTATATTGGGTAGCTAAAGCTGTCACTTCCTTCAGTGTGTGTAGTTCCCCTGCTGAAGGTTTTTTTCTGCAGTGTTGTAAGCTAATTGTGATTTCAGTTTATCTTACTCTGTGGCTGGTTGCTCAGGGGTGATTCACTAACAGATTAGTCTAGCAGATCAGCAGCAGGGGGAGTGGATGTAAAACTGTTAAGAGCAGCAGCTTCAGCCATCTGACTTTAATCCATTTGTTGTCAATTGTCTTTAAAATCCTGTCAACAGGATTTTAAGTTGGCGTGATTTATTTGATCTCTTAGATTGTCACGTCTATGAGAAAAACGTCTTGTGTGAATAAGCTCCTTTAGGTGGTTTTGTTCATTTGATTTGCTTAATTAGAACAGCTTACGAGTAAAATGCATGTGGCAATAGGGAAGAAGCATTTATTCAGAAGCTAATGTCATCTAAGTAGTTTATTCTGTTCTAAGTTGAACACTGTAGCACTCTTATGAAAGGTGTGCAGCAGCAGGATGCATGTGTCGCTGTGAGTGCTAGGAGGAAAACAGCAGATGCTGTCTTAAAGTAGTCTTCTCTGAGTGCTTGAACATAATTTTGTAAATGGTACAAAAATAGAACAGTTGGGACGAAACTGTCCAGATCAGTAACTAAAGGTAAATGCAATTGATATTGGTATCTTGATCTAGTAATCAGATTAACTCTCTGAATGGATCTGTTTAAGCACTTGCATACAAATTGACAAGAATTAAGCACATGCAAAGCGAGAACATAGGTGCCTTCTGTTACAAGTTAGATTCTACTTTGCTTTGTTGAAAATAATTTAATCTGGAATAGGTTCATCAGAAGTTACCACAAAGAACAGGAGATACTGAAGTGACAGCAGCTAATTCAAATAATGGTTCTGACTGTATTACTGAAGAACCAATACTTGCTGAAAATGAGTCTAAGAAAGTGCAAGGATTGCAGAATTCGGACACTGAGCAAAGCAAAAAGGAAGGAGTATGTGGGTAAGTATTTGTCCTGTGACATCTTCGTAATTGCTCAGTATTCTATAGTTCTTTTGTTACTGGACTCATTTAGAAGTCGATCAAGAGGAATTAATGAATTCATTTAGTTGTCCTGCATTTCCACAGTTTCTATCTTGTATTTCAGCAAGTTTGGAAACTAACCAGTTTTCTTATTAGAAATTGCAAAGTCTGTTAATATTTTCTTCTCTGTTAAGGAAAAAAAAACAAACTTACAGAACTTAACATTTGGAAGATCTTTAGCATGGGAAAATGCCAGTATTCTGTTTGGCATGCTGTTGTTACCATAAAGCAAGTGTTGACTAAATGAACTGAATATACTGATTTGAAGCAGAGTACTTTTACTAAAATTGATAGTGCAATGTTATTTTCTTTTTAGACCACCACCATCTAAAAAAATGAAGTTGTTTGGTTTTAAAGAAGACCCTTTTGTCTTTCTCCCTGAAGATGATCCATTGTTTCTTCCTATCCAGTAAGAAAAAAATGTTTCTGGTTTGGCAGTAAGATTCCTAGGGAATATTAGTAGTTTAGTTCATCACAAAAGATGGGTCTAGTTGATCGTGTGTAAAGATTTTTGCTTAATTTTACATCAGGGGCTCGTCAACCTTCAACCACTTCTTAAATGAAAATAGCCAACTGGAGTTTGCACTGGAAATTTTCAAGTGTATCTTAGTGTCTGTGACAGCTTGGCTTTTCTGATGTCATACAGCTTAGAAGGTCTAAACTTTGTGTTCCGGAGCCAAAGTGCTAAGTGTTTGCAGAGACAGCCAGAGGAAGTGGGCTAACCCATGCATTTTGAGTATGTGATTTCATTGCTCAGTTAATCAAAGCAAGCATTATGGCTACAGGAAGTTTTATGCGTTGGACCCATCATTTCCCAAGATGAATTTACTGACTCGAACTCAAGAAGGAAAGAAGAGACAGCTGTACATGGTTTCTAAGGAGCTAAGGAATGTACTTCTGAACAACAGTGAGAAGATGAAGGTATGGTTCATCTTCAGGTTTTCACCAGGGAGGTTATAAGCATTAGTGGATATCTCCTTGAACTTTATTGCCAGGCTTGCTGTTCATATAGAGCATTAGCCCTTTGACAGGCTTTTTTTTTAGTTTGGATTAATGTTTTCCTCTCATCCCTCCTCTGTTAGAGGTGAAGAGTTGACTCTGAGAGGTAAATAACAGCCTTCAGGATTAAAATCGGTAAAATTTTTGTGGATGAAAGGAAACTTAAAAGCAGAGAGAGGGGGTATATATAACTGCTGTGTGTGTACCAGCATTTTTATGCAGTCTTCAGGTAACTTCCAAGTTTACATTGATGCTGTTGTATTTATGAGCCCCTTAATTATAAGAGCCTCTTAATTAAGAGCTCTGAAAGCCTACCAAAAAGATACCTTCAGCTGAATTATTAGCTGGCTGCATTATACGAGGACACTGCTTTAAAGTACTTTCAACAACTGAACATTTTGAAAAGTTGTTAAGCTGAATGATTACGGAATAATAAGTTTTTGTGAATTAGAGGGGAAAAAGTGTTTTTACAGGATTCCCTATGGTAAACGTCTTGCAAATGCTGAAGATTTATCTTTCAAGTCATTGATTCAAGTTGGAATGAGGTCATCTAGTCCAGCTTCCTTCTTGCATCAAAGAGAGCTGACTTCAAATGTAGATCAGATACAATTTGGGTCCAGTCAAATCTTGAAAATTGCTGAGGATATTCAGTACATCTTTACAGCAGATCGTTGAGATGGATAAATAATTATTCTTTTCTCCCCCATGCAGGAAATGGCTATGTAATTGACAAAATTTTGAGATATTGGTGCATTGCATTAGGTAGTGAGACTTCGAGTACCACAAAGGATATAGTGTCTTAATATTAATGCCATGTACATTTTTTATTGTCCTTTCTTGACTTTCACAAAATCACACAGAAAATTCTTACTCAAACTAAAATTAAAATTAGACATTAATAGTTCATTGCCCTAATTTTAAAACTGGCACTTCCTCACACTGTTCAGTTTTTGATATGGAAAGGAGTAAAAGGCATTTTATGTTGATAGGGCACTACATTTTTATAGTGGGAGATCCTTTTTCCCTTGGATGAATTTTCACATTAATTCAGTGTCCAATGCGAATGAACAAGCTTTACAGCAGAATTAACCTTTCTTCCTCCTTTTAGTCAAACAGTTGATGAAAAACAAAGTTCAGAATGGTAATTTAGAATTCATGCTCCTTAATGACGCTTATTGGCTTTGCTGTTTGCAGGTTATTAACACAGGGATAAAAGTCTGGTCTCGTAACAGCGACGGTGAACAGTTTGGATGTGCATTCCGATTAGCACAAGAGGTAATGACGTAGCAGTGTGTTTTCAAAGGAGGTATTTTGATTTCCTCTAGAGCCTATAACACAGCTGGCATTAACTTTGTCAGATTAGTGACAATTTGCATTTCCAGCATGGTTTAAAATGTGAAAATTGTTTTCTGATATTAGGTAAAGGACGTACTGTTTTTAACACTTTTCCTTCACAAAGTAACAGTTATTATTATTATTTTGAAATAATTGTGTTTATTTATTAAACAGGGAATTTATACTCTGTACCCATTCATTCATGCGAGGATTATAAATGTCTGCATAGAAGATGTTAAAATTCTGCTAACCCAGGAAAATCCATTCTTAAGTAAATTTAGCAGTGAAACACAGAAGAAAGTCAAAGACATGGGTAAGCCTTCTAATTTGTTCTGTGACAAAATTTTTATACATTACACAGAGGACTGTGAAAATCCTGTGATATACACTGTGTTTGCTAAAAATTTTGACTAAATTTATCTTGAATATACTTGTGTAGCTATGTAAGCATTACTGAAACCTAGTGCGCTATTAGGAATTTTAGTCCTTTCTGGTTGCAGCCTTTAAGGTTTATGAGCTTTCAGAGAACAGAAGAGTTGCCAGACTTGTGACTTTGATGAAGCAGTGCCGTGAGGCAGCATTTAAAATATCTGATGAACAAAGATTTTATGTACACTTTTGATCGTTATGCTTGTTAGTGCTCCAGCTGAAACTATTTGTCATCTGTAGTTGCATGTCATGATCTTATGTATCAAATACAGTTATTCAGATTCGATTTTCTTAAATATGGGGAGCAATGTCTACTCATATTAAATTTTTATTTCCTCTTCACTGGATGCTTGAAGAAATGAAGATGAGTTTTCAGCCTTTTATTTATGTTGTTTTATTTCCAACTCATTGCTGATCCTTGTACTTCAGTGTTTGATGAGAAAAAATGGGATGAAAAATTTTTCTAAAGTTTAAGCTGGCGTACTCTTACGTTCATTTTAATTAAGTAGAAGTTCCTTGCTAGGGTCACTGAGTAAATTAATCCATTATGTGGGGTTTGTATTTTATTTTGTTTGTTTGGCATTTGGAGGAGGCAGGGTTGGCAGTTGTTTCTGTAACTATAGAAATACTTCGGTCTGAAAAAAAAGGGAATAAAACCTGGTATTGTCTGTAGTTCAGTGTGTTGATGTAGATCACTGCTAACCATCTCATGCTGTGTGACTGTCTAAAGACTTGTTTTCTTGAACATTTTCAGATTACAATCACTTTGACATTGTACCCAGTAACACGTTTTGTTCTTGTTCTCCCCACCCCCCATCCCTGCAGCAATGGGAAGTGTAGTTCTGAAGTATGACCCAGACCCTGAGTAAGTAGATGTGTTGCTTTCCATTTATGCACTTTAAAGACTTAGACAAGAAATTATTTTCACTCAGCAAAAACAGAAGTAGAAGTACAGGGATGCAGTGAGGTCAACAATAAAGCCACATAGGATACAGAGACTAACAGAGAGGCTGTCTTGCCTGTGTATTCTTAAAACAAGTGTAGCATTTAGCTTTTTAAAGGAGAGCTGGTAGTTCTGCCAGAGATCCACAGTTCACTGCATGTGATTTATTTGTTTGTTTCCCTGTAAAGCCTAGCACTGGAATGGAAAACGTTACTTTTCATTGTTTCTTTTTGTGGACAAAGTACCTTCTTTGGTCAAAACTCTTGAGAACTTCTTAAATGTGAACTTTCATCTTGCTGTTCCTTGTATTAGTTCTGAAACCAGAGCCAGAAAATTATTTTGTTTGATAAATTTAATAGCAGTGAGCTTTTTTTNAATTTAATAGCTGTTAGTTTTTTTTTTTTTTTTTTTTTAATCTTGTGCACTTATTTATTGCGGTATGGCTATAAAATGAAGTTTTGAGGATTAACTTTCTCATAATTGACTGAAGGTAACTGCTTGTTTGTAGAAAACCTGATGATCTTCAGTGTCCAATAGTGCTGTGTGGTTGGCAAGGAAAGACGTCACTCCGTGCCTTTGTGCCCAAGAACGAGAGACTTCATTACCTGAGAATGATGGGAGTTGAAGTGTTTAAAGCAAAGAGGAAAGAGGAGGAATTGGAAAATAAAACTGAGGAAGAAGTTCAACATAAGCTGGCGCAAACAGAGGAAGGAATGGATGTGGAAGATAAAGAACACGATTTAGTCACAAAAATGGAAGCAGAAATAGGTGAAGAATCTTCCCAGAGTCCAGTGGAAAGCAGTGCTATGGAAATAGAAAATAAAACGGAGGATTTAGATCAATCTAGTAAAAATGCCACCACTCACATAAGCAAGGAAAGCAAAGGCACGGATACAAGTAATGTCAAAGATTAGGTTTCTTTTGTATTGCATGGCAGCTTCCATGAGGCTCACATCCAGACTTTTGCTTTTAGCATGAAACTGTATTTTAAAATTTCAGTTGGAGTGGGATGTTCCTCTTTTAAAGTTTCACCTATTTTATATTTTAAATGAAAGCTATAAAGAGATTTCGAGTATGTCTTCTTTTTACCATTTTAATCTCCCTATTAGTAGTGGATTTGCATGTCTGTTGCTGGCAAAGGACCAGGCACCGGTAAAATCTAAAGCCCATATTTTAAATGGAACAAATGAACTGCCTGTGTAACTGGTCAAGAATTCCTTCAGAAGAAAAGCCTGGAATTTCATTCAAAGTACATAAGTTCCAAAAAAAATTCTTACCCCACCTACACCCAATGTGATTACTACTTCTGCAGCCTCTTTAATGGATAAGAGAACCAACATGAGTATGCATACAAATGTGCATGTGGCATATCTGGGTACTAAATTGGGTAACAGTTGTTCAAAACAAAACCAGGTACGGCATCCTGGGAAAAAAAAAAGCAGAATGCACTTTGCTGGAGACTGATGTCTGGGATTCTTCTTCAGAGTGATTAATTGCTTGACAGGCACAACTAGTAAGTGTCGTTAACTAGATCTTCAGGTGTGCTGAGCATACCTCAGACTCCTGTCTTGAAACTTGCCTGGTAAGAAAGAGTCTGTGACCACCTGTCAGATCTGCTGGGGTCATCTGTTTCTGTCAGTTCTTCAAGTGGGAGTTATCGCTACTTTTTGCAAGATACTTCTTTATAGCTGAAGTAGTAGTTAAAAAAAAAGTGTGGTGGTATATATGTTGTGTAGTAGATGTTTAAAAGAGGTTATTTAGGTTCAAAAGTGTAACTTACTTAATCTGACTTGGAAAAAAAAAGTTGGCTACCTCAGAAACTTCAAATATAAATTCCATCCTTTGTGGATTAGTTTCAGCAGTACTCTCTGCTTGTATCAAGTTGACCTGAAAGGAAAGTGACCAGTGGTACAAGGTACTATCCTCCTCTAGAACCACAGTGAGGCAAATACTTCTTTTGCTTATCGAAGTGAATTTTACCATGTGTAGTTTTTACTGATGGAGTCCTAATGTGGCTTAGATGCCTTTGCTGTACCTTGCTACAACAGACTTTCTGATGCCTGCCCTTGAACTACTTCATCAAAGGGAGTAGTCTTGAGGGAGAGACATAAAAGTGAAATAATGCTGTGTCCTCTGATGAGATATTAGTCTCATGCAGTGAAGAACCGTTGGCAGAGGACTCCTTTTCCTCATGAGAGTCCATAAAATAGGTTAATAAAAAATCGGTTCTTGCCCTTGTATTTTGCTAAGGTTTGAGTTTGTTCTTTGAATTGGGAACTGTGGTGGACCAGGTTCTTTGGCAGCTCCTTAGGCTGAAGAGCAGTGTAGCAGAATTTTCTTTTGAATGGATGTGTATGCAAAATATAATTTTTAACTCTTAAAGTATATGAGGAAAAAAGTTCTAGCAACTTCTAACCTCAAGCGTGAAACATTTTCATATCTTTGTATTTATTCTGACATACTGGGTATTTGAAATGGAAGAAGGGTGGAAGACCAGTGTCATTTTTAAGTTCTCATTGTAGTCTGCAGTGCTCAGCCCTGAGGATGGTTTGAATCCATCTAATCTTTATGCTCTGATGATCCACATAAATTATCAAGAGGTCAAGTGTTAAAACTTATGTGAAGAAACTAAAATTTGTTTTGAATTATGCCTGCTGTTACTGTATCAACTGATGTTCCTGAGCAGCAGTTTAAGTTTCTTTCAGTCAGAGACTCTGCTAAGAATACGAGTTTATTACAAGTTAAGCTGATAAGAATGCTTGTTGATACAGACAATCCAGACAATTAAATCAGCAGAAAGCAAACTAGAGAATTACCAGTCCTGATCATTATTTTTGACTGAGCTTGCCACTGTCAGACTAGAATGAGAGTAGGAAGCTTTTATCTGGGTGCTAAAGAAAAGTAGGTTCTTGGATTATAAACTGACTGAAATTGGGTGTAACTTAGACTTGTAGTAGAGTTAAGAGTTCACATCTACATCATTTTAAATCTTCAGAGTAGTCCCATTTTCCTTCGTTATCTATGAAGTTTTGCTTTGCTCTTGGCTTCTTGGAAGTGTTTTTTTCTTGTCAAGTGCAAGAGGGAGATTTCAGCCAAGAAACTCAGGGTCTCATTTTCTTGTGCTGATCAGCAGTTTTTACTCTGTATCTCCAACCAAATCCAGGGATTGCAGATTTATTTTTGGGGGGTTTTTTAATAGTGTGAGTTGGCTTGCATCAGTTGCTCTGTCCCAGTTACTCTTACCTTGATAACCAGAAAGGAAGATGCTCAAAACTGTCTGTGTAGTGGCTGAAAGCACCATCCTAGCTTCCCAGGCTGGGAGCCTGATGAAAAGGAATGTGTTTTGTTTGTCTGTCTCTGCTGAGCTCTGTGCTACTGCGGGGTCTGATGCTCAGGTGGCCGAATTGCTGCTCTGGTGGTTTTGAATGTGGATTGCTGCAAATAATTTAAAAGGAAGACAGAAGTGATGTGCAGTTGTGGTAAGTCCGAAAATGCAAAAGTCTTAAGTTTGAAGTTCACAAATTATGCAGTCCATCCTTGTAAGTAGTCCCTATTAAATGTTGTGAGATTTCTCTAGTTAACATTGCTGGTTTTTAGAAACACAGGACTGTAGATGTTTGCACTGATGGCAGGGGGGTTATCTGTGATAGAGGGGAAAATTGAAAAAAACTCATGCTTCTAAATGATGTTCTGCTCAGAGATGTCCTCAGGAACAACTAGAAAACCTGCTGACTGAAAAACCTGGAAAGATAAAGAGGGAACGCACATGGAATGCTTTTCTTCAACATCTACCTAATGTTAGTAATTTGTTACTTTTGGAAATTTGTTAGAATTTTCTTACTTTAGTTTACTGCAGAATTAATATAGCATAACCAAGGCCACTGGGGTGATTTGGTTTTTTTTTCCTTAAGTGTCTGAATCCTGTTAAATGTCAGTGAGGCTTCTCAAAGTATACAGACCCTTTGAAAAATTCCTGCCTATGAATTTCAAATTTAGATTTGGCATTAAAAGAAAGCAATTTAGCGCATGTAACAACCCCTTTTCGAGGCTGCAGCAAGGGGAAATCAGTGCATTTCTTTCTTCCAGTGGGAAAACTCAAGCCCAGAAAACAGTCAGTGGTGTGCTCATGCTGCATTGCTGCTGGAGCTGAACTCTGCACACTGTCTCTCCCTGCTCTCTCCCTCCAGGACAAGTCTTGTAAACAACCCCCCAGCAAAGCAGAGCGGATACAACAGCAGTTTTGTTATTCCCAACAAATGTCCCAATAAAGTTGGCTGGCATGCCTGTGCCACTGCATGTTCTTGCCAGTCGGCTTCACAGCTGGCGCTCAGGAAGGTTGGTTGGCACATGGTGCAGGGGGACCTATAGCTGGCACAGGGATGGGAGGTACCATGCTGCCCATGCCCAGCACAGGCACATTTTGGAGGGACCTAGACTGCATGTACCCTGCTGCATCAAATGCTCACCTAGGTATGTACTCTGTCTGCACCTTTTCCCCTCCACGTGGATTTTGCACACCTACCTACCACTCATCCATGTACCAAATATGTTTGTATTTAATTATTGTTTAATTTTTTATTATTTAATTTGTTGCTCTGTGTTTCTTAAACAAAGCTTAGTACTGTTTTTTGACTAAAGTCTCCTTTTCTTCTTAGGGCGTGGCTGCTCGAGTTACAGTTTTAAGTTTCTTCTTCGCTTGGTGTTTATGCAGTTACAATTTAAGCAAGCTGTTGACTACACAGGTGTTTGCCTGTGTAGCCAATTTTTTTCTTTAAATAAGTTGTCCATGTGTGGCTTTGGCAGGATGCGTAATTCCAGATGCTTTGTCACCAAACCATCACTTGGGAATGTGCCTGTACACTCCTGTCTCACCTGAGTACCTCCTTGTATTTCTGATGTTTTGCCTCTTCCCATTTTCTGTTTGTCATCCCTTGAAATTACAGACTTCTCCCTACTTCTCTTTTTGTGTAGCTCAGAGGCTTTCAGGTATGTTAGCGATGGATTTTTGGCTGTTCTCACAGGGAAAACAGATGCGAACAGCAGCCAAAACAATGGGCCACTTTATGTAAGAATGGGGTAAATGTGCAGTGATCCTTGCCCACAGTATTCTTCCAGACCTCAGGGGCTTCTTGGACCAGAGATGAAGTTTTTGGGTTTAATGGTCTCTTGCGTATTTCTACTCCATTAATTTGCTTCCTGAGACCTTAAAGGTGAACTTTAAGAACTCATAACATCCTATCACAGGGATCCTGAAAATCCTACCTGTTGTATGAAGTATTATTTTAGCTCCTGATAGTTTTGTTCAATGGTCCCCATTTCTTGCATTGAAACTGCCAACAAATAACTGATTGCTGACTGGCTTGGTCAGGACACTGGTAGTTTTATTGTCTTCTGTCATATCCTTTACCAGTCGTCTTTTTTCAGGCTGGAGGGTCCTAGCTTACTTTTTTGTTCCCTGTATGGAGACTACTCCAAACATGATCTTTACCAAATGTTTCTGAGCTTTCTCAGTTTTTATGTCCTCTTCCAGGGAGAGGAACCAGAACTGCACATGATACTTAGGATGTGGCATTTGTGACAATGTGTGCTCACTGTTCTGTCCTCCAAGCCCTCTGGTTGGTGTTTTTTAATGGTAGTAAATATCAAGCTGATGTTTCAGTGGAATTGCCTGTCATAACCTCATTATTATGTTCTAAGTGCCAATTGAGAACCTGTTGTTTTACATATGATGCTAACATTACTTTTCCCCACATCAATCACTTTTATCTGCATAGAGTTTCACTTGCTGTTTTATCATCCAGTTGCTGAGTCTTATAAGGTTCTTCTGCAGTTCTTTTTTTCAGTTGGACCTAAACCAGTAGCTACCAGATTGAATTTTATCCCACCCTAGTTAGTTTTCTAGGAGTCTGCAAGTCCTTGGCTGCTCTGAAGGGATCCTGAGCTAGTTGTTTCATTATGACTAGGTCACAGGAGAGGAATTTCACATCAAAATGCTGATGAGCAGGATGACCAAGCACCAGAGAGTACAGCATATTATTTCTAATATTTAAATAATTAAATACCTGTCCACAAAATGCTCTAACAGAGTGCCTGTCGCGTGGAAAATACCAGCTTTTGGGAGGGAAAAAAGTGTCCTTAGGAATGCAGCAATCAGACTTCTGGCAGCCTCCCCTGAATCTTTTCCAGGGCTCATCAACCTAGAAATCTATCTGAGAACCACCCCCTAAACTCCTATTTTTTTATAGCTTTTCAGGCTTCAAATTCACCAACTAACTTGTGCAACGAGGTGATACCCTGAACATTGTGTTACCGGGATTTCTTGCCCTTGTAGGTCTGAATGTCTCCTTGGCCAGCTGTTAGTCCGATACACTGTCCAGCTGTGTGCCCATATTTTCAGCTGCATACTTTAAGGCAGTGAAGAGGGAGTTGGATACAGCCTGAAATACTGAAAATGTCTGTTTCAGTTGTTCAAGTGATTTTTAAAGCCATTTTACCCCTGTAGGAAACTTTGCATTTTCAACTTTTCGTTCTCCATCATCTGAATTTTTACAAATGCAAAATCTCCTGGGGAAGAAAATTCCAGGTGCTGCATGGTAGTGAACAGCACTGTGAACTTAACACTGTTGTAACATGGCAATACGAATACATAATGATAATCAGCATAATTAAAGCATCCTAAAATTTTTTTTAAACCCACTTGCTAATGTATCAGCATTTGGTTAGTTTCTTCACCAGAGGAACCCAAAGAAAAAGACAGAAGTAAGGGAGGACAGGGCAGAAGCTGTTCAGTAACACCACTGGTGCTGGATGCAGATGCATGGCATGTAAAGCCAGATGGTGAGTAACTCAAATGACTCAAGGTGAGCTAACTGAAGGATGGTTCTCAGCAGCTGTTTTTGAAATGTTGCCAGAATGTATGCTTAATTAGACAGCCTTGTAGGTTCCACACATTTGCCACTGAGAAGTGAGGCAGTCTGAGCTTGTAGATGAAGACCTACAAGATAGAGCAGCTGAAGACAGTGCATCAGGAGACAATCACTGGGAGTTTTTCTCATTATAAAAGCACAGAAACCAGAAAGATTTGTGTTGGAAAGGGCCTTTGGAGGTCACCTAATCCAAACTCCTCAAAGCAGAGCTAACTTCAAGGCTAGGGCAGTTTGCTCCAAGCTTTGTCCAGATCAGCCTTGAAAGTCTTTTGAATGGCACTTCAAGCACTGCTCTGGACAAGCTTATCCTTATGTGTTCTTATGGGGAAGAAATTCTTCCATGAGTCCAAATGGAGTATTCCCTGCCATAACTGCTGCCAGTTGCCTTTTGCCCTACCGCTGTGTACCCTTGAGAACAGTTTGGCTCCATCTTCTCCGCAACCAGTGTTGAGTACTGAAGAGAGCAGATGAAATCCCCCTAACAGTCTTCTCTCTCAGCTACACAAACTCAGCTGGGCCTCCTATCCGTCTTGGTGGGCCTCTCCAGTTTGTTGGAAGATCTTGTAATGGGGAACCCAGACTGGACTCAATACTGCAGATACAGTCTCAGAAGCTGTAACGGAGGGGAATAACTGGTACTCTCAACCCCCTGGCTGCTTCATGACAGTTGTGAATTTCAAGAGGTTTATGTTGCTGTATTTATTCTAGAATAATCTTGGTGGGCTTCTCTGCCTTGTAACTTAATTTTCATACCCTAATTTTTCAAATTGCTTTTCCCTTGATGTTTAAAAAAAAAATCTGTGCAGCTGTGCAAAATGTGCAAATTTACTGAACAACAAGAAAATACAATTAGCTTTGTGCAAAGATCCCATGAATTAAAAAAGAAAATAAAATGCAAAGATTTTTCAGTAATCATTGCTTAAGGGCTTTTTATGTGGCGACACACTTGTGATGATAATGTGAATTACTTTAGTGATTTAAAAAATATGTTTAATATGTGGATTATCTTTAATGCAAAAATACATACCTTCTTTTTGGACCTAAAATATATACTGCTTCATGCAGAAGAGGACTGCAGCTTATGGGAATGTCTCAGTGAACCAATACATACATTGTTCTAGGAATTCGGGTTATTATGGGGGCAGAAAACATGTTTCTTAGCTCTGCCAGCAGTACAGAAGGGACCCAAAGGGCAGAAACTGCATCATGGTACAAAAAGGAACAGCCTGAAGTGCCAAGCTTTGTCCACTGCCTACGCACATATGTCCTGCAGGGAAGGAGTGTTGGAGTGCATTGAGTCCTAGTGTCTGGGTTGGTGTGTAATGGATTCACTCCTGGGGACAGTCTCAGAGTACTGGTGACACAGCAGTGCAGACTGCTGCTCATCCCCACCTCTGGGGGCTTGTCTAGGTTTCCCATGGGGAGTTCTTTGCTATAGCTTGAAATCCTCTTAAACCTGCAGGTTAGGATTTCAGGTAATGGAGTTTCTGATCCAAAGGAGGGTTGAATTCTACGTAGAAAAAAAAATTACTAATTGAAAGGACAACTATGATAGCGGGATGGATGAAGATATGTTTTCTTAGGTTTAGTCTGTTGCTGAGGCCTCTTGATAGCCAGGGTGGCCAGAGTTTGAGCACCATTCAGTGTAAGGCCCTTGTAATTCTAATGGGTCTCTGTTTGCAGCAGGATCTCTGTTTTCGTCACTCATAAAAAACCTCTCTAAACTGTGGAGAAAGAGGAGATATTTGAGCTTTCACCCTCTCCCAGAACTGCATGTTACTGGCCCATAATCAGATCTCCACCTTTTCTGAAGAAACCTTCTTCTGTCTTCTTTAATGTGACCAGCAGGTCAAGGGAGGTGATTCTCCCTCTCGGCTCTACTCTGCTCTTGTGAGATCCCACCCGGAGTTCTGCATCTAGCTCTGGGGCCCCCAACGCAAGAAGGACATGAACCTGTTGGAGTGAGTCCGGAGGAGGGCCATGAAGATCATCAGAGGGCTGGAGCACCTTCCTATGAATGTAGGCAGAGAGAGTTGGGGTTATTCATCCTGGAGGAGAGAAAGCTTTGGGGAGACCTTTCAGTACCTAAAGAGGGCTTGAAGAGGGACTTTTTATAAGGGCGTATAGTAATAGGACAAGCGGGAATGGCTTCAAACTGAGAGATGATGGGTTTAGATTAGCTATTAGAAAAAAATGCATCACTATGAGGATGGTGAGGCACAGGAACGTTTCCCAGAGAAGTTGTGGATTCCTGTCCTTGGAAGTGTTCAAGGCAAGGTTGGACAGGGCTTTGATCAACCTGGTCTATTGGAAAGTGTCCCTACCCTTGGAAGGGGTATTTGAAGTAGATGATCTTTAAGATCCTTTCCAAGCTAAACCGTTCTGTGATTCTTAGTGCTTATAGGATTTAAGCAAGAATCCACTGAAACAATGAGTTGACACCTTGTCGAATAACTGTGTACAAGAACAAAGAGAAATCAACCCCCCATTTTTCAAAAAAGGTGGACATTGCTACTTCTGTAGCTTTAATTGCTCTTATAGATGTTTTAATACCACCTTGAGTTTTGCAGTCTCAGTCAGTCTGTTCTCTGTTTTTTAAACTTGTTATTTGCATAGGTACAGACCTTGGGGAGTTTATAGTATGCTTATTTTTTATATGTTTCTATATCTTAATTCATAGCTCTGAATCTGAGTGTAGAGAGACAAGTGCACTCAGCTGATCTAAAATGGTCTTCACCTTAGAAATATTGTTCTTTTAAACCTTAGTAATATATTTCATGGTGGGGCACAGCAGAATTTAAATTGGTTGCTGCAAAATCAGCTTAGATTATCTGGATTTATATTTTTTATTGTTGAAAATAATTTAGAGCTTGTGAAAGCTGTCAGATTGACAGCTTTGGAGTTAATCTGATTGTCCCATT
Source organism: Cephalopterus ornatus (assembly GCA_013396775.1). NCBI lineage: Eukaryota > Metazoa > Chordata > Aves > Passeriformes > Cotingidae > Cephalopterus > Cephalopterus ornatus. The sequence continues at coordinate 115,205 of VZRE01012914.1, read as the reverse complement.
ATTTCCCAGCATCTCTCAGCCTCTTAAAGACATCTGCTCTTTTCTAATCTCCCATCACTCAGTTTCTCAGATGACTGCTAAGTCTTCTGAGACAGTGAAAGCCACTTCTGTAGGTATCCTTAGACAATGTTTATCAGGCTTGTCTAATTTGAAGATGTCTAATTTATTTTGTTAGGTGCAACTTACTTCATTACTCTGTTCTTGCTATTGTCCCTGAGACCTTTTCTTCATTGACGTTATGTGCATGAACAGCCTCTTTTTTTTTAAAGGGCCAGGTCATCAGTTTAGATACATTAATTACTGTATAGAGAACACAGGTTCAAAAGTAGTAACAGGTAATTCAGCTTAAAATCATCTGCTGATTCTTTTTCCTTTAGTGTATTTATCAGTGTTTTCTTTGGGCCATTCAACAAGGTGTAGAGACTGATATCTTGTTATCCTGAGATTCTCTTGCTAAGTTGAATCTTATTTTGCACATATTTCTTTCTTATATCTATGTATTCTTTTATACTTACTTTAGCAAACAGAAAAAGTTTACAGTATTTTTTATGACTCCTTTTATTGCTTAAAAGTGCACAGTGAAGGATCACTGATGTGGCTAGGAGACTGGAGCACATGCCCTGCAAGAAGAGGTTGGGAGAAATGGGTTAGTTTAGCCTGGAGAAGAAGTGGTAGGTGACATCTAATTGCTCTCTTACAGTAAGTAACAGATGGCTTAGAAAAGACAAAGCCACTTTTCAGGGCCAAGTGATGGGACTCACAGCAAAGGATTCAAAGATGCAGCAAGGGAGACTCCAGTGGGACATAAGGAAAAAACTATTCTCCACAAAAAGAGCTGAGAACTGGGAGAAGTGGCGCAGAGAGATCTTCAAAACTTGTCTGAGTGAGGCCCTGAGCAAGCTGATCTAGGCAGGAAGCAGGCTCTGCTTTGAGGAGGGAGTTGGACTAACTCACCTTCAGAGCGGATTCAAACCTTAGTCTTTTTCTGATAACTTCCTGGGTGATGTCAGTGATGTACAGACAACCACAGGCCGCCAAGAGTCTTTTGCTTAGTACACCTTCACGCACTCTCTGGCTATCCAGACATGGAAGTATTGCATTTAGCTATTAGGGAAGCACATATAGATGTCTGACTCGAGTTAAACCAGCCTGCAATAGTCTAACAACACAGTTACTGGATCCCCTGCTGACCACGTTCAGCAGGTTGGTATTGCTAGTGCTTTTCATTTTCTGAAATTCTGGTTAATTCAGTGGAATCTATCCAAATGCAGTAGGAATAACTTCATTGTTAATTCAACTGTATCATAAATCAGAGGATAAAAGAGTTGAAACTGCTGATGAAGTTGTTAATGTTAGATTGCTGTAGCAGAAACAAGCCTCCACCTTGGCGTTTAGTACCACTGCACCACACCGTTACTTAAGGAACACTATAGGAGGTACAAGGCTGGTGAATTGTGTCCTGTGTTTCAAAATGCTGTATTCCTGTCTGAAAGGCACTGCAGTTACATGAGTAATGTGAGACATCTACAGATCTGAATTGTTCCCATTTCCATTAAGTCATACGTTCAGCTGTAAATGTTACATTGTCTCTGGAGGCAGAGGATGAGTTGTACATAATGACTGTCAATTTCAGATAGAAAGGGCAGATCTGAGCAGTTTTAGAACATTTTCATTTCCTAAAAGAAAAATAAAAAAAAATATATTAGGGCAGGATTATCTGGCTGCTAGACAGCATTGGAAAACCCATGGTCCCTTTACCTTTGGCCAAGAGATGGCCACCCACCCAAATAAGCACCAGCCCAGTACTGTGTCCAGGCCTGAACTTTAACACAAGGGGTATGTTAAGACATGGCTAATTGATATGTGGCAAAATCAGGGGGTGCAGGAGATTCAGTTTCTCTGTTGTCTCAAAAAGGAAGTGAGGGTATGAATGGAATGATACCTGTGAGGCACTTGTCCTGGCAAGACTACGGTATGTTCCAAGGAAGTTGGGAAGTTCCTTGCTAGGGGAGAAATACTGGTGGAAGGTGTTGATATGCAGGCAAGTGGTTTGCTTTGTTCTAGATGGCTGATGAGACCATCTCAAAAAGAAATGTTCTGTGAAATGTTCTGATGGGCCGCCAGTATGTCCCACAGAAGGTCATCCCATCCCGTGGAGATATTTCTGATGATCTAGAACATCTTAAAGACAGTTGGAGACAACATTAAGCCAACTGAACCTTACTTCCGTGTGGATGGGACTTCAGTGTTTAACTGAATGCCTTCTGATATTAGCCAATCTGGGGTTTTTTTCTGATAAAAAAGTTGTTTGCTGGGTTTTTTGGTTTTTTTTGTTTGTTTGTTTCAATGAAAGCCTTTTCAAGCAACACTGGAAAAAAAAGGTGAGATAACTTTTCCTAGGTTTTTCTTTATGTCAAATAACAAAAGTAGACATCACAACTGATGAACAATTTATTTGCCTTCTATGGAAAATCCAGTTATTCTGCTTTTCACATCCAAATAGGATTTGGATCTACATCCAGTGTTTGAGAAAACTCACATAATACCTCACTCAAAACCCTCAAGTAAGAACTAACTCTTTAATGTTTTCCTGTGACAAATTGCAACAGGTCATGGAAGTGACATGCTTTGTTAAGAACTGATGTCATACAAAAGAGTTTGCCAGGTTAAAATAATACGAGACCTCTGATCATGCTATTACAGAGACTGTGCTGTTCCCTTGGAGAAGAAATAGGAAGGATAATGTAATACAAATGGTGACTGAGCTCAGGGAATAACATTAACATTTTGTACTCCAGGTTGCCGTGGTACAGTGCTGCGATAACAGGGTAATGCTGTTGACCTCTGTGAACTACATTGAAAGGAGAGACGAACTCAGCCCAATTATTTCCTGAAGTTTATAGAAAAGCACATTAAATCAGATTTAATCTGAAAAGGTAAACATAATGAAACAGAGTATTTCCCTGATCTATTCTTTGTAGCATACAAGCTGTCTACAAAAAATGATGTCATTTTCCGTCTCTCTAGATTAATTTCCGGGCTATGCTCTGAGACAAGAAAGGCTGTGTTTCAAATCAACTCTGTCCTCTAAACCAAGCATGTGGAACCATGGAAAGAGTAGAATGGATTGGGTTGGAAGGGACTTGGGGAGGTTGTGCAGTGAGCCCCCTGCACCACGAAGGGCCAACTTCCCTGGTTGTTCAGGGTCCGTGTGAGTCCTGGGAATGTCCCAGGGCAGAGAGTCCAACTGTTGCTGGGCAGCTGCTCCAGTGCTTACGTGCTCCTGCAGGGAGCGCATGCAGCAAAATGTGGCAAAAAAAAAAAAGGCAGCTGGCCCTTTCATAGAATCATGAGCCATTCAAGTTGGAAAAGACCACTAAAATCATTTAAGTCAACATACCTCCACCATATTCACCACTAAACCATATCCCCAAGTGCTACATTCACATACTTTTTGAACACTTCCAGGGACAGTGACTCCACCAGTCCCCTGGGCAGCTCTTTCCAATGTTTGACAACTCTTTCAGTGAAGAAATTTCACAGAATCACAGAATATGCCAAGTTGGAAGGGACACACAAGAATCATTGAGTCCAATTCCTTGCCATCCCCAAAAGTCACACCATGTGCCAGAGAGCATTGTCCAAATGTTTCTTGAACTCTGTCAGGCTTGGTGCTGTGATCACTTCCCTTGGGAGCCTGTTTTAGCATCCAAGAACCTTCTGGGTGAGGAACCTCTTTCTAATATCAAAGCTAAACCTCCCCTGACACAATTTCAGGCCATTCCCTCAGGTTCTCTCACTGGTCACCCCAGAGAAGAGATCGGTGTCTGCCCCCATTCTTCCCCTCACAAGGAAGTTGTAACTGCAATGAGGTCTCCCCTCAGCCTCCTCTAGGCTGAACAGACCAAGTGCCCTCAGCTGCTTCTCATGTGGCTTCCCGTCAAGGCCCTTCACCATCTTCATTGCCCTCCTTTGGAAAATCTCTAACAGCTTAATATTATTAATTTCTTATATAGTGGTGCCCAAAACTGCACACAATATTCAAGGTGAGGCCGGACCAGTGCAGAGCAGAGCGGCACAATCCCCTCCCTCGACCAGCTGGTGATGCTTTGCGTGATGCCCCCCAGGACACGGTTGGCCCTCCTGGCTGCCAGGGCACTGCTGACTCATATTCAACTTACCATTGCCCAGGACCCCCAGGTCCCATTCCATAGCACTGCCTTCCAGCATCTCATTCCCCACTCTGTATGTATAACCAGGACTGCCCCATCCCACATGCAGAACCCGGCACTTCCCCCTGTTGAACTTCATCTGGCTGCTGACTGCCCAGTCCTCTCATTTGTTGAGGTCTCTCTGCAGGGCCTCCCTGCCTTCGAGGGAGTCAACAGCTCCTCCCAGTTTTGTGTCATCTGCAAACTTGCTTAGTATCCCTTCTAGTCCTGTGTCCAAGTCATTTATGAAGATTTTGAAGAGTATAGGGCCCAAGATGGAGCCCCGTGGAACTCAACTAGTGATGGGTTGACAGTCTGATATTACTCCATTCACTATTACCCTCTGTTCGACCCGTGAGCCAATTGCTCACCCAACACATGATGTGTTTATCCAGCTGTGGGATGGACATTTTGTCCAGAAGGATCCTGTGAGAGACAGTATCAAAAGCTTTACTGAAATCCAAAAAGATTACATCAACTGGCTTCCCTTGATAAGCCAGGAGGGTTACCTTGTTATAGAAGGAAATCAGGTTTGATAAGCAGGACTTTTCCCCCATGAAGCCGTGCTGGCTGTGAGCAATGACTGTGTTGTCTTTCAGGTGTTTTTCAATACCTCCCAGAATAATCTTCTGCATAACTTTACCAGGCACTGAAGTGAGACTGACAGGCCTCTAGTTTTCAGGGTCCTCCTTCTTGCCCTTCCTGAAAATCAGGACAATTTTTTCCAGCTTCCAGTCATCTGGGAGCTCCCTGGATTCCCAAGACTGCTCAGAAATCAAGAGAGGTTTTGCGATGACATCAGCCAGCTCTTTGAGGATTTCAAACCTTCCTTGGAAAAACTTAAGGACATTTCCTCTTGTCCTATTGCTTGCTACTTGGGAGAAGAGACCAACCCCCACCTGGCTACAACTTCCTTTCAGGCATTGTAGAGAGCAATAAGGTCTCCCTTGAGCCTTGTGTTCTTCAGGCTAAAAAAATGCAGCTCCCTCAGCTGCTCCTCATAAGACTTGTGCTCTACTGCTTTTCCACCAGCTTCATTGCCCTTCTCTGGACACTCTCCAGCACTTTCTTGTAGTGAGGGCCCCAGAACTGAGCCCAGTACTTGAGGTGTGACCTCACCAGTGCTGAGTCACCAGTGCTGGCCACATTACTTCTGATACAGACCAGGATGCCATTGACTTTCTTGGCCACCTGGGCACACAGCTGGCTCATGTTCGGCTGGCTATTAATCAACAGCCCCAGGTCCTTTTTTGCAAGGCCACTTTCGAGCCACTCTGCCCCAAATCTGGGGTGTTGCATGAAGTCATGCTTTATATAGCTGTACTGAAATAGTGTATTTTCCTGAAATGCAGTATATGTGTTTAACACACAAAAAAGAAAAATTGCAGTCCATGGGACAACAGAGAGGTATCAGCAGGAGACGAGTGATTACCAACAAATTACCATTGATTTACAGAGGGAATGTAGAGACATTATAGGGACAATAATTTTTATGAGGCTAACTGCTGAAACTGCCAGTGGAGGAGCCGTACTGTGCACAGCAGATGCTGATCATAAAAAGATTATAAAAAGTCTCAAACAGCTGGTAAGGACAACACCTGAGTTTATGGCTGGTGGCACCAAGCAAAGATGCCAACTATTGTTCCTAAGCAAGATCTGAGAACAGGAATCTAATGAATGCATCATGTTTACTGGAAATCACTACATTTGCCTCCAGACCCCTGACTGGGCTCAACGATCACCACTAGAAAGACTGGCTCTGGCTCTGGAGCTGCTCACCCCCTTAGGCCTGGAAGATGTGTGCTACCAGCAACAAATTGCTCTCACATTATGGCCCAGGTAAGGGACACCCAGAAACAACCTGTCAAAAGAAGGCAAAGCAAATGCAGCCTGTGATAGTAGTTTCACAAGATCCTCTTATGTCAGTGTTCTTCAGAGGTGGGTCACCATGTTCAGTAAACCATTCAAAATCTGTCTCCCTACCCCTGAAGGATGTAGGATGCGTCTGGAGGAGCCCAGGACACTGAGAACAGTGCTTGAGCAATATTTTGTCAGAGGCAGGCAAGCTGAACCAGTGCAAATGCCAAATAAAAGCCACTCTTTCCAATAGGCCCTGCATCCCTGCAGGGCTTTCCTGGCACAGGGGAAAAGCTTGTGGGGCCTGGCTGTGAACATGCTCTTTAATGTTAAATGTCTGCTTCTTCCTGTAATTCACAAAGGGATCTGTGCTTCCCAGCAGAGAAGTGAAATGGGCAGCAAGCCCCTGCAGAGGCTCTGAGGCAGGGGAAGCTTTAGGGAGAGGGGATGAATGGGGTGGCACGTGGGAGGGCAAAGGATGAGTGCTAGTTGAAACATGGGAAGATGGAAAAGACTTCTGGGAAACAGAGGAATCCTGCAACATTTGCAATAATAAGCAAATTAAGATATTGCAGCTGCCTGTGGGTCAGAGGGATGTTAGAAGGATTTTGAATGTCCAATATCCAACATTAAAAGGAAAAGATGTCCCTGGGGCACTGTGTGTATGCTCAGAGCTGGAACTGCAGCTTTCCAGGAGCGAGCAAAATGATAAAGCGCTGATGCACTTACTGGTTCCAGCTCCTGAGGGAAATGTGTCCACGCAAGAGCAGCTCTCTCTAGTGCTTGAAGGGAGCAATTAAGGCCATTGCTAGCAAGCGACGTTCGTTTTTAACAGCAACCGCCTCTGCAGACAATATTGAAGACACGCCAGTTCTGGGCTTGGGCATGATGATGAACTCTTGTGAGGACAGGAAGTACCAGAACAAACTGGTGAACAAAATAGTAGGTACCAAACCAAAGTGGCACATAAAAGTGTAGCCTGTTCCAATGGGCTCACTTGGTTTGTGTTCGAGAGTTTGGAAGGGGTATAAGCCTCATGCTGGATGGCTGCAAGTGAAATTATGTTATGGTGTATAACATGTGGTGAAAATGCATACACTATATTCAATGTTTATTAAATAGATTACTTTTATTGGTTTAAATTTATGTCAAATGTTTATGTTTAATTTATCCTTTATTATTTTTAAATGTTACTGATTATTGTTAAGTTATATGCATTTTATATTATAAATTATATTGCATTCACTACATGCTCTATATGTTGTTACATATTTATGTAACAGAGAACATGTAAAATATGCGTATGTTGATATAATTATATGTTAGTATATTATGGCCTATTAAATTACATAATACCGTGTCACATATTATTTCGTGGAATCATGGAATGGCCTGGGTTGGAAGGCACTCCAAAGACCATCTACTTCCAACCACCCTGCTGTGGGCAGGGACACCTTTCACTAGATCAGGTTGCTCAGAGCTGCATCCAACCTGGCCTTGAACACTTCCAGAGGTGGGACATCCACAGCTTCTCTGGGCTGTTCACCTGTTCTAGTGTCTCACCACCCTCACAGTAAAGAATTTTTTCCTGATATCTTACCTAAACTTAACCTTTCTTTCAGTTTGAAGCCATGTCACCCTGTCCTGCTCTCAGTCTTTCTTGTAGGCTCTCTTCATGTACTGGAAGGCCACAATTTGGCTGCCCCGAAGCCTTTTTGAATTATTATGGTTTATTATATAATACAATGTAAGCAGTTTTCCTGTTTACATTATAGATTGTATAAAATCTCTGTATAATATTGCATTATACAGTCTATATAAAATATATTACATAATTTATAAAATAATGTCAGTTACATATTAAAATTAATTTCTCACTGAATTCTGATTTTGTGCTAGAGGGTACAGAGACACAAAATGCTGAGTGTCTGTTTGTTCTGGTTGGCTTTTTCTTTTCAGATTAAAAAAAAAAAGCTTTCTGAGTGATCCTCAGAATCAAGAGCTAATAAGCCTTATGCCTGCAGCTAGCAAGTAGGTTTAACTCATCATTTGAAATTAAAAAAGTTAAAAAATTTAAAAAAAAAAGAAAGAAAGGACAACATAATGTAATTAATAACTCAGAAACCTCGGAGGAAGTCCTTTCTTAGCAGCTATAAAAAGGCAGAATCTTCTTATGGCTGCAAATCTGCCCATGATAGAGCAAACAGAGTAGGACTGAGAAATCAATTTTCAGGGTGGCAAGAGATCAGAAACGTCAACATGTTTAAAAACACTAAGCTTCGACAGTTGATCTGTGTAACATATTAAATATGTGGACATTTGGAAAGGGAATGTGAACAGTGAATTAATAAAATTTGTGGAGACTATAAGGCTATTTGTTTTAGTTAAAAAACTGAGACTATTACAAGGCAAGTTGAACAAGGAAGAACCTAATGAGAGAGAAGTAAATGAAGGGTACCATGACAAATGGCCCTCTATAGTCAATACAAAGAAAAGAAACTGGAGGGAAAAGATAAAACTCTTCAAACACTTGCATTTTAGATGGACAATACCATGTTGGTGAGATTTGGGCACTGCTGTAGGCAGTTCTTGGGAGACCTCTGCTTGGTGAGTGATTCTGGGAGGCTAAAACACTGAGATGTCACTTTGAGACACTAACTGGGAAAATGTAACAATTCCTTTCTCTCTTTTTGAACTGGATTTATTTGCTTCTCACAAATGCAGGCCCTTCTCAGAGGTTCTCATGAAAGAAGACAGGAGCCAGCAGCCATGCTTCTAGTCAGACAGGAGGAAAAGGTGAAACCCCCAGAGGGTGACTAAGCACTGGAACAGGCTGCCCAGAGCAGTGGTGAGGTGTCCACCTTATATTAGAGATTCAGATATGAGCAATATGATCTAATGTCCCAGTTGGTCTTTTTGGGAGCAAGGGGTTGAATGAGATCATAGCCATTCCAGCCTGAATCATTCTGATTCCCAGGACAAGATTCTGACTCTCCCCTCTGAGCCATCAGGATACAGAATTAGATGACTTTTTCATTTGGCTGGACAATTCATTTGTACTGATCTCAACATTGCTATATTTATCAAAAATACAAACCAGATGCCTGGTTCAAATCTTGCCTAGTGCAACATAACCCAGTTGTTTTTATTGCATGTCATTAACATGGACTGGAATTTGCAAGCAATATTGAAAGATTATGAGATACAAAAGATAAATATTGTCAGCCATTCTTTAGGAAAAGCCTGTATGTTTGTAGAGCATGTTCTGAGTCTTCAAATATCCTGGCAATAAAGTTACCAAACTTAAAGTAGCCAAAGCTGTCCCCCAAGTAGCAATATGAAAACTAACGTTCCTTTTTGACCGGCTTTGAGCAGGTGCAGTAATAGACAAAATCAAAGCTCTTAACTGCAAACTGAGAGGATCTGATGAATGTAAAGCTGGACATGACCCAGCAAGGTGTGCTCAGAGCCCAGAAAGCCAACTGTGTCCTGGGCTGCATGAAAAGCCACATGGCCAGCAGGGTGAGAGGTGATTCCGCACCTCTACTCTGTTCTGGTGAGACCCCACCTGGAGTAGTGCACCTGAATAACCTGATCAAGTTGAAGATGACCCTGCTCATCGCAGGGGGCTTGGCCTAGCTGACCTTTAAAGGTCCCTTGTAATGTACACCATTCTGTGATTTTCTGATTACCATCCTTTTCAGCTGCTCCCTAAGGCTGTGCACATCTCTGAGGCAGTGCTGGTGCCTTCTGGCATCCTTCGATGTGACACCCAGTGCTGTGGCATCCAGAGAAATCTGGAGAATCCATCACATCCTCCAAATGACACTGAAGTTGACATGAACTCTTACCAATTTCCACAAGGCTACCTTCCACTTTCTGAAACAGTTGGGTCCCTAAACACTAAGTTAAAGGTTACTTGAGTAAAAATGCTTCTGACTGGTGTTGATAAAATGGATGGGGTTTTGTTTGGGTTTTTCTTTAATTACTATTGTCTCTGAAAAGGTGAATCTTCCTTTTAAGTGATTTCTCAGGTTCAATGCAAAGTGTTACCTTGCTCAGGAAGGAAGGAACTGGTGCACGAAGGGAGGGCAGGTTATTTCCTCGGAACTGAAATTTAATTGTGTGAGTCTCTTTTATGGATGTTTGCCTTACTGATAGAGTGACAAAAAGTGAGAGTACAGAAGGAGTGACATGAGAGTAGTTTTCTGTCTCAGATGAATTCATTTTCTTGTAGCTGATCCTCTTAATTTGGCGAGCTTGGTAACATCTTTGCAGGTTGGTTGATGTTAACTTTGTTTTCTTCTCCTCTCCCCTTACCCTGCCCTACTCTCCTCCCTCCATTTCTACCTCACCATGAGGAATCTGGTAGATTTATCCTTATGCACCAGCAAATAATTCAATTAGAGAAGATACCTAAATGCTTATCTTCCATATTGAAAGAATTTAATTTATTTGAAATAGTTGACTACAAAGTGTTACATTTTGACTAGTTTCTTGAATCACAGAGGATAATCTCTTTATGTTACTCATGTTGACTAAACTTCGCCAGTGTTGCCATCTACTGAGCAATGGCATTCCTGATTTGGCAGAGTCTATGAGGGAACCAGGGGCAGGACAGGTCTGTGGAGCTGGAAGCAATGCACAGTGGCAGGCGGATCTGTTTAAAAAAGACTGTTTGCCCTTAGAGTGAACCTAGCCTCCTTAAGAAGTTAAGGACATTCCTAAGGATCCTTTGAAGACATTTTTTTTTTAATTAGAAACAGGGAGGTCCTATCCTTTTACTAGTTTCTACTTATGTAGAGAAAAATCTGGCCAAATGTTTAAAAAATTTTGGTGCTTTGCCCATGTAGTTTAATCTGGATATGCCAGCTGTTTACTTTCATGAGTTAATGGGTATTCTTAAGCTTTCGTCATTTGTTTAACAGCATCAGCATTAGAGGACAAAGGGATGTAGGTATTGAGAAACAAAATGCTCCTTCAATTTCCTTATTACATTAGAGCTATTGTTGTATGTCATGTGGCAAAATCTCAGATCACTTGAAAAAGTGTCCTAAAGGGACAACCTATTTATTGAAATTAATTTCAGTGATAGAGATGAGATGACCTTGTTATAAACCAGGGCTGTCTACTCTCAGATTCATATATTAGTTCTCACTATTGCCCTGATCCAGCAGATCATGACTTTAAACCACACAAAGGCTGCAGCATGTTTATTTATGGTCATTAAGCTAAAGACACGCTTCAAATACTTCAATTTACTTGTTAAAGACAACTTCCCACTCTCATTCCAGGTGGTACATTGCACAAAACTTACCTAAAAATACATGACATCAAGTACAGCTCTGCAGTTACAGATGCCTGCTAGCCGAGGAGGGAGGGAATACAACAGCAGTTGTGAGTGCTCTCCCTTCTACCAGCACTTGCACTTTTATATTTAAAAGGAGTCTGTACTGGCCCTTTATGGTGTCAGTGACAAGACCTCTTGGGTATGATACACATGTACTCCAAATTACTTGGAAAAACACTGGGAAGATGGAAAGGCATATTTAACTAAATAGCTGCTCAAGGCATGTAAAGTACTGTAGGAGAAACAGGTAATAAGAAGAATTTTTTGGTAGTCTTTCAAATTTCTAGGCAACCTTTGACTTCTCATCCATCCTTGTTTGGCTTTGTTTACTGGCAGGAAATAATGGTCTTCTCTGTCAAAAGAAGATTTCAAGAGGAATCAACAGCATAAACTGAAACTTCTCCTTCAGGAGGCTGCAATAACTTCTGGTTCTTTTCCTTCTAAAGAACTTGTAAGCTCTTCCAGGAACACAGTCAGCAGGTGTACTAGTGGAGACTGTTTCTGACTCCTCCTTTGCCACTGTCACCATGGTGGATCCTCACCACTCGTACCCCAGTTTGCCCAGTTACATTTATGCCTTTCCCATAAAAAATTTACCATGAGTGTAAGGGGCAGCATCCAGCTGTCACCTTCTGAGAGCTGGTGCATGAATTATAGATAGCTCCATCTAGCAATGAATGGATCATGTCACCTGCCAGTGAAATTCATGTCAAGAAGTACATGGACTCTTCAGGTCATTTCCAGTGGGCAAGAGACCTTTAAATTTATTACTGCCAGTACAAAAGGAAGAACAGAAATGGCCTTGAGATAAAGCTGTTATTTATACCCCAGGTCCCGCAGAAGATGTGTAAGTAGTTGTGCTCCAGCTTTTGGAAACCTTATGGGTGTTATGGTGGAAAGAATACCAGAACAGTTTGTTTCAGCCTTAGTCTTGATTTGGGTCCAAGTTTCCCCTTTATGTCTTTATGTGTATATATATGTATATTGTAATATAAATAATATTTTAATATATATAATATAGAAAAACATTTTAAAATATAAAATAAAATACATATAAAATTTAAAAATATGTCAGGAATAACTGAGTGCCTGTAGAGTAACTATTCAGAAGGCCAGAATGAGGGTCTTTTTTTTTGCTTGGTGATGTAGGAGAGAAAAGAGGCAACTCAACACAGATACACTTATTGGCACACCCCTGCAAAGGCTGGGCACCACTAGTGCTCGCTGAGAGCAGCAAAACTGCTCTTGCAATGCCTAACATTCAAACCAACGACACTTCCAGTAAGACTCCATTTTGCACGATGCAAAGGATAAAGGACCTGAATCACAGCACTATTCACTGTGGCAACTTACCAGCTGTGCTGTAGGGCTACTCACTTGGAATACACGAGTCCTTTGTTCCATCCCTTTGTTTTTCCAAGTGCTCTGACTGCCCTTGTGAGGGAGTGGTACTTGACAACACAATTTTATCTCAGAAATGGGGTCAAAATAAGTGCAATCAGAGAAGGATTTCCTATTCAGGTGCAGTGATGTAAAGCACACCAGGGAGCAGGGAAGGAAAGGCAAATCCAGGTACTCAAACTGCCTGTAAAGTCTTTGACCCTACAAGGTGGACAGGGGAAGTACATTCATCAACCAAATTGGGATCTGTTGTGCAGCAGTATGGACATCAATTGCAGAGCAGAAGAACTGTACTATGACATATTCCAGGGAAAAGACCCTGTCAGAAATACCATCAAATAAAATTACATATTAAAAAATTAAATAATTAACTTAATTATTTAAATAATGAACTCCTCATCCAGTGTAAAGCATTACTTGTGTTTGTATTGTTCCCACACATTTTCAGAACTAAATGATGCTGGTGTTAATGAAGAAATGGTTTAAATTTCTCATAAGGATGGCCTCTTTTCATTCCCGACACACATGCTAATCCATGTCAGCATGGATTTTGTGCTGAATCTGAAGTCTTGGTTTTGTTGAGGAAGTTCAGAAGGGGAATATTTAGTAAAAGTCTGCAGATCTTGATAATGCAACTGGCAAGTGGAGAACTCCTCTAAATCACCCAGGCAACTAGATTTCGTTCAGTTACGTTTCACTGATTTTGCCAAGAGGACCTGCAACATACTTCGCATATCCCTGTTAGTAAACCACAAATAATTTAAAACACAGGAGGTTGCTGAATAAGAAAATACAAGAATATTTGACAGCAAAAGATAATGAATGCTGTGTGTGATGGCAAACAGTATGTATAAAATGCAAAGCTTTCAGAGTGTGTGGAGTTATCTCTGAATTCCCATTTGGTGAAACACAACTGCAATGAATACTTATTGCCACCTTATTTAGCAGCATGAACAAAAGGAACTGTTATAAATAAACAACGCTATGACAGTTTTGCTGCTGTTAGCTTGACATTCTCATGTGCAGGCAGTCAAACCGAAAGACAAAGTAATCAGGGAAAAGAGTAAGTCAAACATCCAAATTACAGAGTTTCTATTTTTGTTTCAACTACTGTCATCACTGATTTGTCCATGACTTCTGTGAGGAAGTTGCTGGTGAAATTTGACAGGTGTCAGCATGGCATTTGCATGCTTCCAGATTGAAATGAAGGCTTTAAATGTAATTTACATGACTCGCTTAATCTTTTCTTACCATGTCAGCAAAACTTTAAAGCGATATGAAAGGGGTAAAACTTATAAACCAGAGCAACGTACATTTAAGAGGATGCAATTAAGTAATATGCAACACACACATACAAACATACAACAGAGGCAGGTTGTCTTTATAACTTCATGCAATGTCCTTCTGGTAGCTCTCACTGCAGTACCTCACCTATATCCTCTAATGTAAGGATGAAACCAATTCTCCAGTCCAACTGTTCTGATAATAGCATGTGACTCACTTCCAACCTACTTGTCCTCAGACCCAGTTTGACAGCCACTTTATTCTTCAGAGCCAGCAAAGCAAAACTTTAAATGTGTCACTAACTTACACGAAAACCCTCAGTGCGTATTTAGTAACCCATCTGCTCCGCAAACAAGAACTCAGATCAGAGGTGTACTGAACCCTTTGATTTAATCCAAGCAATATGCATGTTTGTAAAGTCTTTGCAAGGTCAGTATTTGATGAAAACAAGACAGGATGCACATTGCCTAGGTAAGCTCAGAAGCTTGTTGCCCCCATCCTCCCAAAGCTGGCATTTTGCAGGGCAGCACATGCTCTCAGTGCATGTGCACAGCCCTCTGCATCTCTCTCATTCACTTAGATCAGGGGCTAAATCTTCCCCTCAGGAATGCATCAGGAAGGCTAGAGGAGATACATATCCAGGAGTTTTACTTCAGCATCGTTACTGATCATCTTCTGAAAAGTAATGTCTGTAGCGGCCATAGGTTGGTGCTTGTCAGGGAGGGAAAACATAACTGGAAAATTATATTGTACCAGCAGGTTGGCCCGCTTAATTCTACTGTATGGATCATAGTACAATTTGAGAGAAACCTTCTTCACCAGAAGTTACCTACTGCACGGGAGAAACAAAGTTTTCACACTGACTCCATGCAAATGCTTTCCCATGTAATTTCAGCTAAGCTTTGGGATGCCTATGCATGCGTCACATCTGCCCACGTAACACCACCAAGTAAATCCTCAGTACATCCGCCAAGCTCCACACGCAGGCATTTAGCTGGAAGACATTTATCCTCTAAAAACTTCAACAAGAAGTGTGTTCATAATAGACCAGTTCACTAGAGTCACATAAGCACACATGCTGGTCATACTGCCAGTGTAAAATGAAGACACTCTGGCTACATGTGGGTGTCTGAAAATCTTCAAAAAAAAAAAAATTAAAATGTGGTGAAGAAAGCCCTGAGATTTATATTCCAGAGCTATTCAGTTCTGTGATATTTTTCTCTGTACAGTCAGCCTATCAAGAATAGATTTCTCTCTATTGCAAGTTCCTGTGGAACGGGAAGTGCATGCACATCAGAGCACTGGCCATCACATCTGTCACTGGCTGGCAGTTGTGATTCTGAATGTCTTTCTAAATGAGTTTTCTAAAAGTATATTTATATTACACTGTCATATCACATATATTTGCTATACTGGAAAGGCTTTTCCAACCCTGCTATTTAGGCAAAAAGTTTCATTTTAGGATCTTATGTACCGTTTTGGACAAGGATAATGAAGTGAGTCTTTTTAAAAATATAATACAGTGTGTCATAGCACCAAATAAACAGACCATGCCTACGATTTTTCTCTGGACTTGGAACTGAAGTTTAGGCTGGAATGAAGGAAACATGCTGTGTTTGTGAAAGAAAACAATGCAAGTTCAAGAGGTCTTTTTGACTGCTGAGTTTTTGACTGTTGAACTTTTTAGGACCAATTTCTAATGACACAGAAATATACCCCTTTATAAATCATCAGTTCTGTTCTTTGGGAAAATCTTTCAGCATTTAGGTATTTAGAGAGAGTTTTCTTCCTTTATCATTTCTTTGTTCAATGCCTGCATTCAGTCAAGTAGCTTTTTCAGACTCAAAGAAGATACTCCAAAAGGATATATTCTAAAGAAGCCTGAAAGTAAGTTCCCAATACAGCTTCACACCTCCCCAGATGCTAGTTTCAAATTAATCATCTGTTCTGGGGACAGCAGATGGAAAATAACGTTCCTGATAAAATGGGTCTAATGAGAGCTGGAGGAACCGTACTGACTGCTAATTTTACAAGAAGTCCTAAAGACATTTTTGATTGGATAAATGGGGAATATTGAGGTTTACTGTCTGCAAAAAAAAACCTCCCACTTCTCTGATATTGAGGAACTTTGACCGAGCAGATGACTGTCCAATCTGTTTTAATTTTGTCCCCCTCGAATTTAGGATCTGGGAATGACACTTGGCTGTATTTCTCAGTCACAGAAGCGAGGTGATGGACTGATTTGAGTTCCACACCACAGCTCCAAATCCTAGCATTCTTCTTCTCAGCTGACAGAAAGAGGACAGAAAAAGGAGGAAGTACTTCTCACGTTCTGTGATACAAACAAAAAGAACATTATAGAATCTCTTTTACGGTATCCCTCTCAAGAGAAAGGCACCTGGAGCAGCTCTGCAATGAGTTCCAACAGGAGGTCCTACCTAAACTGCTTTTTCTGGTGCTGTGCTGTTCTCCTCTGATCTCTCATTTTATACTCTTCCATCATCAGGCTTTTTTTATCCTGTGTTTTATCTGCCCAGTTATACCCTCTTTAGCCCATGCTTCTCTCTCTCTTAGGTCTTACTCTCTTCCTTCCTCTCATACACCTTTCCCAATTTTCTCCTTCACTTATTTTAGGCTTGTCTGTTGCAAAGAAAGTAGAACCTGTCTAGCATACAGTTACGACAATGAAAAAAACAATGAACTAATTTTCCCTAAAATAGATCAACCTCTTTATAGATCCCTTAATTAACCACATTCCTAGCCATCTTCCTCCCTCTCTTCTCAGAAGCACAATGCTCCCTGCTGTCCCCTTTTTCCAGCACCCCCCCCCAGCACAGGCTGCTCCTGCCATAAGCCATCGTCTTTTCAATAGGAGCAGTATTATTTTTGGTGCAGCAGGAACTTCATCCTGCCCTAGTTCATGCAGTGTACTTTGCCTTCTTTCTTCCTCGCACGATTTGTTGCTGCAGCTTATCATCACACGCGCTCTGCTCCCCTTCTGCTACTGCTTCAAAGCACTCCAGATTTTTTGATTTGCCTCTCCTACTGCTCTAAGACGCTGAGTGATGCAGAGAACCTCCTACAGCCAGAAAGTAACTGTGATTTTTAGCGATGATGTTTGCTCTAACTATTTAAAGCACACTTAAGAAGACACATAATAAGTAGGTTTGAGGGAAGTGGTAGCAATCCACCCACTACGTTCCTTTTAGCTAACCCTTTAATTAAATATTAAAGATATAGTTCTCAGGAAGATTTAAAATAACCCACTGACAGAAAAAAGAGACAGGTTAAAAAACAGCAGAAAAAGAAATAATTCCCCCTAAAGACTTACCACACCTTCATGCTGGTTTTAACATAACTTCACTGTGCTGATGAGAGAAGAGCTCTTCCAAAGGCAAATAACAAACCTTATGCTTTCCAGTGCTAGATCACTCTCTTATGTTCTCAGAGTGTCACACTAGGAATTGAAAATTATTTGATGCTTAACTAAACATATTAATTTCCTCTTTCATAAGGGAGAGGAAAAAAAAGTTTATAAAAATTGAGTAAGTAAATTACTTGAAATGCTACTCCTCACTCAAAAGACACACTCTGCTGCTGGACGTACAGAACTGATATGCTGTTTGAGGGGAACGCTATATATATATATATATATATACACACTGATTATAGCATTGTCTCCCTGCATAAAAGGGTGAGATAAATGACAGCAAGATCTGGGTAGATTTGTGGTACAAAGCATTTCGCTTTATAACTGAGTGAAAGCACACCAGGTGGGCACCACAGATGATCAGAGGAGAATGAGAAGAGACTCCTGATGGGAGGTTAGAAGTGCAAGAAACCAGGTATGTCCACAAACCTGAGTGGCTCTGACCTGCATATTCATTTTGGTGAAGGCTTTGATTATTTTTCTCTGTATCTAGCTGACAAAGATTTGGTAGGTTAACCAAACAGTGTTTTTGTACTAGTACTGCATGAGTATCTGCTCTTGTGCTTCTTCGCATGTGTTTGAACTCCATTTTCTTTTATGACTCTTTTGTTCTTCTATGCTGTGTGTAGTTTTAAATCAAACTCCAGACCCCCAAACTCTCTAGAGTATAGTCTCCACTGTTGCTGTAATACAAACAGAAACTAGTCAACCATTTCGATTTGTTCTTGTGTTAGCTATACAATGGAAAGTGTTTCCAAACACATGCTGCTCTTCTCCTCCAAATCAGTCTTACAATCGATGCTGTCTTACTTTCAATTAAAGTATCACAACAGATGCATCTATATGGTGCTTAGAATCTCACAACAGAAAACCTATTACTTTGAATACAAGAGCTGACCAAAATGATTGAATTCCTGAGGCAACAGAAACGATACTGGTGATTTTATTCAGCACGTGTCCAATACGATTTTCCATTCGGAATCCACATTTTTTAATACTTCTCTACACCATTCTTAACATTACCTTCAGCTTTTATGGAACCCCTTAGAAAGTTTTTTTTTTCAATTTGTTTACCAGAAAACTTAAATTTTAATGATTAAATAATAGGACATTTATATACATCAGTGAGTTTTCTCAGATACTGGGCTCTAAGTACATACAATGTCTATTGAGTGAAAATAAAAAAGAAAAATTCCAGTCATGCAAATCATCTTACAAACCATGTTCCATTTGACTTGAAAATTTTTACTCTGTTACTGCCATATAATTTCAAAATTAAACAGATAAAATTTTAAGGTTGCTTCATCCATTTCCATTCGTTTTGCTGTTTTGAAGAACTGACAGGCCACATGCTACTGCAGAAGGTACTGGCAGGGTAATAATTGTTCTGCTACCACCAACCAATCCCTTCGAGCCCTGGTGTGGATGTGTTTAAAAAACCACCTAACCTTCAGCTAACTGCACTGGTTTATTTCTGAACAGCACATCACAATATCAGCACAGAGAGCACATTGTAACCGGTTGGGTGATTCCACTTAATAATTTTTCAACACTAGGACCTTTCAGCATTTTAATTCTGGTTTCATTTATGAATTATAGGTCATATATAGAGCACAAATGAGGTCTAAATTTAGTCACAGCAGACCACAGTTCCACATAAAGACAAATCTTCAAGTTATGTTGACCTGCTAGGAGACAAAGATAAACAGCACAGCAAACATGTACCTGCAATGCACTGCTTCCCTATTAAATATTAACTGTTTCATTTACATTTAAATGAACTGAGCAGTAATGGATAGACTTTCCAGTACTGCTGTTTGGTGCTGCTGTCATGGAAAGAAGCTGAAGACAATGTGGGCTGTATGGGGGCAAATGACGCAATCTCAGCATCCGCTCAAGTGACTTCAATGATGACCATTCTCCAGTCTTGAAACATAATCCTACACAGCAATTTTTTTTTCTCTCCCTCTGTAAACACATCTGTTCATAAATAACTTAGATGTCTCCTTGACATTCATGGTATGTAACTGAAGCTGAAGTAGAAAAGGATGGGCGGTGTACAGCACTGAGGAGATGTCACAGTACTTTTTTTCAGCATTTTTGTCAAGTGCAGGTTGCTAACATCAGCCATCAGAGACGGGTGGGGTGACCCACCCATATTTTTCATGGGTCTTCACCAAACTCTTAAATGTTGCTTCAGCTTCCTTTCGACTGAATGACTTTTTTGATTTGCCCGCTTTTCTGCAGATACGGCCCTGCGCCAAACAAAAAAGAAAACCTTCATTAAAGACGTGAACACGCATCTGGAAACCACAGCTCAACTTTTCAATGCATCGGGCCAAGAGGCATTCACTTACGGGTACCAGAAAGCAGAGTACCCAAACTCGAGCAGACAAATGCATTATCAGAGATGATTAAAAATGATATTCAGTTAAGGAGAAAATTAAAAAAAAAAAAAAAAA
>VZRE01012914.1:79962-95194 GCA_013396775.1 Cephalopterus ornatus | reverse complement strand
AAAAAAAGACAGCTGCCGGGCTACTTCTTCCCAGCGAGCCCCTGTGCTGGCGTGCTGCCCCGCATGCAGCAACCAGCGGCAGCTGCTGCGGCCGTGCCACAGGGCTCGCCTCCCTCTCTGCTGCGCTGGGACCTCTGCCATTAAGTATTTGGCAGGAGGACCCCCATGCCCACCCTGCACGGCCAGGGGGGAACTTCTGTGCAGGCAGGGGCTGCGAGGCACACACTGATACGCCGCAGAACTGGTGCCTTGGCAGAGCTGCCTCTCAGAGCTGCCCGTACCCACCCCTCGCTGCCAACGCACAGCTGTCACTAAGAATTACATTCATCCCACGAAGCACACTCCATTCTTCTTCCTCCAATCTGACCCGTGAGAAATGAACAGCAAAAGTGCCTTAAACCAACTTGCTTCCAACTTACATCAAAACTTCTAACATTGACACTTCATGACAAGTTTGATAATAAATGAAAATATATCAATTTACATATACTGCATTTTTAATACTCTGCAATTTGATATTACTTCTAAATGCACAGCAGTATAAAATTTCAAATCCTTGTTTGGCAAAAGAGACTTTACTGAGTTATTAACAGCTTACCTTATTTTTCATATTGGTCTATGTCAATTGCCAATTGAGATACAAGAAAGAATTAGAGTTGCAGATTAACACCACTCTACAAAAATAAATATCTTAAAATAAATAAAATTAAATAAATATCTTTGAAGTATTTATGCCTATTGGATTTATCACAAAATAGAAGTTTATTAAACTCACTGGTCTAATAGTTTTAGTAATTGTTTGACAGACTGCACCGAAAGCCTTTTTAATAATGAATCGTATTTTGATGAGCAGATATCACATTGCAGTGTTACAATTGTTAAGAACCAAGTTAGCATGTTCTCATTTTTTCTATTCTTTAGCTCAAAATGATGCATTAGGGGGGCATCTTTTGCCTCCCTGATTTTACTGTCAAATTGAATTTATACCAAAAATTTTTCATTTGCAATTGCATGCAACAAATACTGAGAGAATAATCAGGTATATGGAGGGAAAAAAAAGGGGAAAATGGGAAAAAAGAAA
Source organism: Cephalopterus ornatus (assembly GCA_013396775.1). NCBI lineage: Eukaryota > Metazoa > Chordata > Aves > Passeriformes > Cotingidae > Cephalopterus > Cephalopterus ornatus. Next base: position 94,113 of record VZRE01012914.1, on the reverse strand, counting down.
ACAATATCTGTCCTTGGAGCATCAAAGTTATTTTTACAGACTAAAATGAGTAAGATAAGTCTGCATTGCGGACAAACTCTTTCTTTCTAGAAAGCTGTGACAATATTAGAGAGGCTCTTTTGTGTTCAGTGACGCCTCTATTGTAACAAAACTATGGACACAAGAGAGAAAAAAAGGCTGTTTCCTGCTCCTGTTTTAACAAGTTATTTTTCAGTGCAGTTTGAGTTCTCTTTTAGAGCCTACCTTAACCAAACATTAGGAACAGCCTCTAATTCCTACCTTAATTGATTCACAGTCAACTTACACCCATTTGGTTTTCACAAAAATAGCTGTTTTACCTGTCAATGCTTTTTCTCACCTTTCTCCCTATTTCCCATTTACAGACTGGAAATGTATTTTCTCTTTAAACACCCTTTGACAGACTAAGCAGCGGGACACGTTCTCCATCCCCATACTAATTTGGCAATTAATATGTCCCAAATAAGGATGATGTGAATGGTTCTCAATTTAACCTCAATCATAAATTTTCTTAGAAAATGCTCATTTTCAGTTGTGACAAATGGAATAATTAAACAAGACTGAGTAACACATTTTTAAAATCTTACTGAATAATTATAACACATAATTATATAATGTATAATTATCAATCATAATTATCCTGCAGGAGTATTTTTGTTGTTACAAAACACATTTTGTATTTTCTTCCTAATCTGAGGTTTTGTTGGAAGCACACTTAGAGAAACATAGGAAAAGATAAAGCAAAGATCAAGAGAAGATTAAATCAGCACAGGAAATGCTGTCCTCAAAATCTCAACAAAGAAATACTTTTGAAAGTAAATATAAACTTACTCTACTAAATTTCTGGATCAGATCCATTTGCCATCTCCTGTGTTTTATACATTATTAATCATTTAAGGCTTTGATACCTTTCTGAATTATGTGCATAGCACATAATTATGAATTATGTGCATAGCACACAATACCTTTCTGAATTATGTGCATAGCACACCTAGGACAGTATGATCCATATATTCCCCAGCTTTAACAAAGTATTAATATTAGGTTTTCCTAGAAAAGGGATCTTTGTGTTGAGAACAGCTATTGCTCATGTCTGGTGTCAGCTACATATGGCTTTCAAAGCAGGAAAGTAAGAATTCTTGGTGTTGCAGTAAGGTGGGGAATATCATCACATCATCTAAAATGTTACTGGAGCCCCAGCAGATGAAATGAGCATTGTTTCATGAGTTTATTCTGATACTTTTTTGTTGTGAATACAACGGATCATTAAATCCACTTCCATTCTGGTACCATATGCAGGTTGTATGTAAACCGCACCATCAAAGACCAGCTAATTCTACCCTGCAGTAGTCCACGTATTTCTATGTTTATACAGAAACTATGGGTGGCATGGTCAGCACTGCCTCTTATTAACCAATATCCTACCAGCTGTTTATAATTTGGATAAAATTTAACCTCCTGGACTGAAAGTTTCCCTATCTGGTGCCTCAAGTAAACCTGGGGTAAAAAGAAGAAGTGTGGAATTTCAGCTGACAGAATTCAGATGCTTTTGAGTCTATACTCGAGTGGTATCTACTTTCTTACTGAATTTTAGCTTTTTGCCATTCCCACAAAACTCTTTAAGTAAAAAATGTCATTTTGGATGCAATTATAAAAGAGAGTGTCACACATTTTAACAGGCACCATTACCAGCTCTGACTACAGTTTATTTTCAGGCTGCTACTTAAACATGCAGTCATTTTAACTCAGGTCAGGAGCCTACGAGCTGCTGCATTCTGCAAACACGATAAGGATGGTAAATACAGTCTGTAAATATAGTGCTGGCCACAGCTCTGCTGCACACAACTGCATTTTGACCAATGCCCAAACCTCACGCGTCACTACTGCCAGGGTAAGGAACACAGATCATTTTCACGGCCAATGTTTTGATGTGTCCAGCACCACATCAAGGAAAGATATCAAACTGATACCTGAACAAGATCAAAACATTCCACAAGAGATTAAAAACAAGGGAGAAAACCCAAGAAAGCCTTTCATAAAGATATCAATGTCGACTTCAGCTCTGAGAAGTCGCACCAGGAGCTTATTTAAATACTTGCAATACTTCAGGCACTCGCAGAGTGCCTTTCATAAAGGAATAACTGAAAACCTAATTAAAGAGTTGGAGAGAACATTTCAGATTTTGCCATCTGCTGTGACTTCGTGTACTTATCAAGATATAATTTTAACAAGCTAAAACATATGAAAGGTGAAAGCAATGCCACAGCATCCAACTGGTTTATGCAGCCATGCTGAAATGCAGGGGGACGTGCGCTGCGCTCAGCCTCCTCCCTCGCTCATGCTCCTGCTGCGCCCAGTCTGCGTGGCACGGTGAGCAATCACATGCCACTCATCTAGGCTTTGCCCAAACTAATGAGCTTGAACAAATAGCTGATAAGGATCTAGTCTATAACCCCGATAACAGCGGGCAGAAAGACCTCCTGGAACACAATCTGCTGCAGGCAGCCTTCTCAGGATCCTGGTCATACCAAGGGACCAACTGCTCCCTCCTGCCACGTTCAGCAAAAGACCCAAAGTGAATCTCATGTATGATTTGTCCCTCTGTCCTGGTTTCGGTTGCAACAGAATTCATCTTTTTTCTAGCAGAAGTAGTGGTTTGGATTTAGTACGAGAATAATGTTGATAACATACTGATCTTTAGTTGATGCTTTAGTTGATGCTGAGTCAAGGGCTTTTCAGTGCCTTGTGCTCAACCAGTGAGCAGGTGCACAAGAAGCTGGGAGAGAGCATGGCCAAATAGGGGATGGGGTGAGCAAGTGGCTGTGTGGCACTTGGTTGCCTGCTGGGGTTAAACTACAACACATCCACATATGTGGACCACTGTGGGCAAACCTGGGAGCTTTTCTACTTCCAAGTGATGGTGCAGTAGACTCTATATTTTTCCACAGTCATGAACACACCTCCCCTTCAGAACGCCATGTGGCACTGAAGCATATCCACAAAAATATTCAACTCAACATCCACTAGCTCTTTAAACTCTGTCAGTACCATCAGCAGCAACATGCCATGCTGATTCTTCCCCAACACCACTAGGTCACAAAGTGGTCCGAAGACAGAGTTAAGTCCTGTACAGAGATACCAAACACGAAACCTGAAACTCTTGAGCCCTGTAATCCTACTACGACCATGTATCTGCCCACATCTGGCCTGTGTGTCATGAAAAACAGTACTGACATTTCTACTGGTCTTTCCAGAGTATGGATGGCCTCAGGAGGATTTCTTTGGCAGCAACAAAGGGATAGTAGCTCCCAGACCAAACCCCAACAATTTTAGCACAGCACAAAGCACCAGGTGTGCTTCCATGTGTGTCCTGTTGGCATTACCTGGAAGGACAGGACTTTGTAATGGAAGTCAGCCTTTCACAGGATAATACAATCACCAAAGTGCTGGCTGGAAGGAACCTATGGTGGTCTCTAAGTCCACCTTAGACACCTGGAGCTGAACTGCCAACACAGGTCAGCTCTGGCGGTGCGCAGCCAAGTCCTGAACCTTTTAAGGTTGTGCTCAGACCTCTCCTGATGCCACTCCCTGTTATACTAGGTCCCAAATATTCAGAGATTTATTGTACACAGCCATCAGCCCTTACAGGACTGATGTTATCGCGGAAACCACGTAAGCCCCTGTGCTACATGTCTCTCGGATGTCACAACCCTTCAGGCACATCCAGACCTTTTTTCCTGGACCAGATAACAAAAAGCTGCATACATTTCAAGTGCACAGCTAAGAGACTCAGAAGTAGGCAAGCCTTCACGTTATTAGCACAGCTCTTAACGCAAACTCCTCAGCCCTACGTACCTTCTGTTAATCCTGGCAATGCAAATAACTCAAGGCTGGTCTCCCAAGGGCAAATCATACCTGCCTTCTGAACATGGGGCTAAACTTGGCCCATCATGTAAGCCAGCTTAAGGATGGATCCAATCTCCATCTTCTGCCTCCATCTCATAGCAGATCTCTACTGACCTACCTCTAGGTAAAAGTCAAGAGACGGAAAACAAGCAAAGGTTGAGAGAAGTACACAAAAGACTGCAGGAAATCACTGTGCCACACACAGCATCTGTTGTGATCCCCCCAAGGACAGGAACGAGATCCACAAGGACATGCTCATTTTCCAAGTCTGTTGTCCCAGGCTTCTCCACGGATGATGCAAAAACTGTGGATTTCCTATGTGTTGAAGCACGCTGAGTTTTGGGTACGTAACATATTCTGTAATGTGCCAGTGACTAACGGCTTTGGGCTCCAACTGTTCAAAGCCACATACTATGCAAACATACTCAAATCTTTTCTGATAAGGAACAGAGAAACCCAGTGCTTAAGCCTGAACCAGTCTTATCCTAGAATATTTAAACAAGTTTACAGAGTATAATATTTCCACTGGCTTGAGAGAAGCATTTAAAAGTAGAGTGATACTAAAGTAAGCTACTGTCATGCTCTCAGTGCAATGATTGCGATGTGTCACAACATCACTGTTAGAGCGCAATATACACAGTCTCTCCCCGCAATTACATGATTTATAATTTTTTTCCTTCGTGTACTGATGTGGCACAGTTAATCACGTCTCAAAAACTACACACAATTTATATTGCACTATATATAATTACTAGCTATAACTAAAAGCAGTATAGAAACTGATACAGACAAATACTGTCACGGCATAAGTGAATTAAAAATAGGATGTTTTCCTGCAAATGTGTAATTTCTGAAGCAGTATTTCCATGTTTTGTTCTCCTTTTTAAGAATAATTCATACAAAGAAGTGAAAACTTAGCAAGTTCCGGCTTTAAAGCATCCTATAAATTGCGCCTTCTGGGAGTGTTCTTTGTCCAGGAAAAAGAAATCCAAGTTCCAGCTGAGTAATTGTTAATGCTCATTTGTCTGTGTGCAGCCTGGTGCCAACAGCTCTTAATCAATACAAACACTTACAGCCCCAATCTCTGTTTGACAGCAACAGAGCACTGCGTTACTCTTCCTCGCCCTTCCCTAAGTCAGCACTGAGCTGGCAGCATGATTTCAGCACAGATAAGGGTTAAGAAACTCCCTTCCAGCATTTTATGGGTGGAACAAACTCTGTGTTGGCAAAAGAACAAGAAAATATGGGTGGCTGGCTACATTCCTAGAAGGTTCCTCAAGCTGAAGATGCCAGGGCTGAAGGTCTTACAACATGGTGGGCTTCTGTCAAAAGAGATAGTCCCTGTCCCCTGCCACCAGATGGGCACCTGCTAGTCTAGGTGACAGAGGGAAGTTTTCTCTTTGAGTCTTTTGCTGAGGTCCCTGGACTACCTTTCTGTGGAATCATGTACCAGCAGAGTTCCTGAGAGCCAGTCCAGGTGAGAAGTCTGGGAACATGAAAGCAACTCTTTACATAAGTCCACAAGTCCTCCACATCATGAACCTGAAGTTACCCAAGTCAAACACGGTCACAGTTATAAACCAAAGCAAAGCAAACCACCTTTTGTGACAGGCTGTAAAAGACAAAGGCACCACAGTCCAGACAACAGTGTCTATCTCCACATTTCCAGAAGTTTTACAATGCTAAAACAAAAAAAGAACAAAACAGTAGTAAAAAGCAGGCTGCCTCTGGGAACATTTAATCAAGTTAAACTCAAATTTAGTAAGATCAGAGTCACAAGCTGATGTGCCTTTCCCTTGCTATTTATACAAATGTGTCAATCTCTTCACTGCGGTATGTTTCATACTGATGCACACGGACATCTACTCAAACTGCCCCCACTTCTGAGTGCTTTAAATACTTATCCTCAAATGACCTTTGGGAAGAGGGTTATTTCTACTTTACAGGTGGGAAAGAGGAATACAGTGAAGTTATATGACTTGCCCATGGCTGCACCTGAAGTCAGTGGCAAAACCTGGAAGCTACTCTCAGATCACCTCTTCTCAGATCAAATGCTCTAACTGTGAAATAACCTCCTCCCCACAACACTTTTAGAATCCTATATTAATTGAAATAATCTTATCAAATTTACAGAAAATTTTATATTTCTAGAAATTCATAGAAAATTTGTAAAACTACTAACATCAATTTCCTATGTTATGCAGTGCTTTAGGGTTTTTATATGGACATGTATCATGGAAACAAGCCCTACACTTCTTACTGCAGCTGAGGGTTTGTTACCATTTGTAACGCAATCCTAGAAACAGGAGAAATATGTAGTCATTCCACAGCTCATAAAGCCTGACTGTGACAAGCATCTGAGCTCCAGGCCATTTCATAATGCAGGCTTATGTCTCCCTTCCTCAGGTTTATTTTCACTCATCTTTGAATGCAGGTTTGGGGTTGTAAATGACTTGTAACTCTACCAAGGAGTCACTGCAAAGTTCCATGGGTTTTGGAGAGCCTGTGCAGAAAAGGATTAAATCACTGAGGATCAACAATTTTAACAACACACACCAAACCGTGAAGTAGATAAAAAAGACATGTCCCAAGTACAGACTCCACACATGCATGACGCAGGCATATATCTACCACATGAGGCTGAGGACAGGCATGCCTCATGTATCCTTCCTCAGTGTGACTTTTAACTGGAATGGGCCAAATCAGACTGGCATCTTGATCCTGTTTCAGAGGAGGAATCACCTGAACATCTGAAGTGTGGTGCCCACTTACCTGTTCTGTGCAGACTGATAGGGACTGCAAATTCATTTTCATCAAAGCACACCCACACTTCTCCCTAGCTTAGGCTCTTTCAATTCTCAGTGCAGCGCTGGTTTTACCGGACAGCCAGATTAGGTAACAGTGCCACATCCTTCCTGCGTAGCTCGTCCTATGACTTCCAGGATCTACTCAGTTACTGCTGTTTGCAGACCGAGTTAAAGACCAACACCATGGAGCACTCAGCACCCTCCAGAAGTGACCTATGGAATACAACTCAGACTAGCTTCCATGCTTTCAAAAAATGCAATGAAAACCTGCTATTCCATTTACAAGTTTGACAACTGGATCCTGTGCACCTTGAATTTAAGACACATTTTGAGCCATTTAGTCAGCATAACTACTGCAGCCTCTGAGGTTCTCCCTGTTTAACCACAGAGGAATTGCACCCAGCAATCCTTCTACTTCCCATCTCCCTTTGCACTGAACGTCAGTGCTACCTTTTTTGACATTTACAGGAGAAAACTGGAAACTGCATGTGAAGGACCGAATATGTTAAGGAAAAGAAGAGCTCTTCACTGACTCTCACCAGCCCAAAGGAGGTTAGATGGGAAAAAGAAACGCAGCCAATATTGTGTTACTTAATCAACATCCCACTTTGTGAGAGCAGATGCCCACCCAGGGACATGCCTTGGATCATGCCTAGCAATAAGACACTCCCAGGATACGAGGAGCTGAATTACTGTGGAGTTACAAATCTTCAATCTGGAAGCCTCCAGTCACGCGTGGAAATCCCTGGGCATTGTGTAGATGCTAGGAAAGCTGCATATTTTCAAAGCTAGCCTGTATAAGGAAGAGTAAATCTTCCTCACAATAGAAAGTGGGTTACTTAGATTACTCCTCGAGGATATTACCCTTCAGGACTGGGCTTTCTGCACTTCAAAAAATACAATTTTCAATACAGTATCTGACAAAACACCCCAATGGTACATGGTTCTCTCTGCCTGAACACTTTCACTGAAGAAAATGAGCACTTCTTATATAACTCAGGGAAGAAGAACCTTGCTCTTTTGAGCAATTTTCTTACAATCCAAAGCCGCAATTCTTTCAAATTCTTATTTAGGAGATCAGCCAAGTATTGCCAGGAAGAAGCAGTTCTCCGTCCATAAAAGCATGTTTTAAAATAAGTAGGTTTTTTTCAATTTAGGGATTTAATTCATTTGATGACCATTTTAACATTAAGGATGATAGCTGAAGTATTTTAAAATTTTCATTTTTATGCTTCGAAGGAAGAAAATGGAGATTACGTCCCCCCTGCTTTTTAAAAGAATTAAAATAGCCTCTTATTTCAATGAGTTGGAATCTGTGTCTTCATTCCTCTCAGTAGAATATATTTGCATAATAATAGTGTATGGTCAGAACACCAATATATCAGAGTACACATGAAGAATATTTTTTCCACCCTGTTCATCAGGCCCAGCACTTAACATAGCAAATATATATGCTCCCACTTAAATTTCAGCTTGACAACCCCAGGTTTCTCAATTGAAATAAAAGAGACACCTAGAAGGCCAATAGATCTATTTTTCCTCTGTAGCGAAACAATACTCTCTTACCTCTTCGGCCCAGCACTTATACCTTTTAATGGGGAACAAACCCCCTAACACAGTCTTTGTCTCCTCTGTCATCTTTGTATATGAGTCGATGTATATGGACCTAAAGCAACATTTCTTCCCTTGATGATAACCATCATTTGCTCAGGCAACTAATCGAAAGCAAAAAGCAAACCAGTTTTATTTTTTAAGGCCCTAATAGGATACAATGGCTCCAAATAATTCAGAGGCCACTGTGTTCTCTGTACATTTCTGCAGCTTTTGAGATTAGCTGATTTATTCATGGCTACAGTCCTCGAACCCAGCATCTGGAGTATGAAAACCCATGGATTTGCAATTAATTTCTGCTATACATATTTGAAAGACCTGGAGAGTCTGCTGACCTCCTGGACACTGTGCAAGTCCCATCTGCTATCTGCTCACTCACACTTTCGTTTGAAAGGATGAAGAGGGAGTAATTTAGACTATGATTAACAGATACCTTCTGTAGCTGTTTTTCATAAAATAAGCCCATTTCTCCTGTTTCAATCTGGTAGAAGTCAGCTGGGATATTCGTATCTTTAAAATGAAAACAAAAATCCGTTCAATAGCAATAAAAGGTATATAGGATTTGAAGAAAATGAACACGATTCCACTGAGGTGGTTCTAATGCTACGATGTGAGGGATCAAAGTAGTAGATACCAGCAACATTTATCTGAATTCAGGAACTTTTCCGATATAGAATTAAAGCTTAACTACAAACTATCTGTTGATTTTTATTTAAATCATTATACAGAAGCCCACAATAGTTAGAATACTCAGAACTAGGGGTTCCTCATTCCTATTTTAGTACGACCTAGCAAAATTCTTAGGGTTCTTCTATTCCCTGCAAGAATCCTGGCAAAATTTGTATGCTCTTTCTATTCACTGGAAGAATAAGAGAGTACTTCCCTCAAAACGGAAACCTTTTTCCATGACATAATCTGCAGAGTCGCCAGGTACCTGACAGCTGCCTTCGGCTGGCAGCTGTGTCTCCAGCCTCCACAGAGAGAACAAGGGACTCGTAAAAAGAGGACAAGGAACTGGTCAGCACTACTGCAAGCTTAAGTCAAAAGTCCCCAAGGCATCAGGTGCAGCTCTGTTTGTTGCTCTCAGAAAAAGAAAAAAAATCCTGATTGATTATTTGGACACAGGCATACATAGCTTTGTCCTCTTTTAAACGTCTACCAAACCAGCATCAAATCATTCCTCTCCAGTGAGAAACAATATGTCTGTTAGAAGACACAAAACCCTCTCCCACTTTAGAACAGTTTGCTCCTTTTCCTTGGGAACCGCATCATCCACCATGTTTTCAAAGGAGACAGACAGCTCCTCCCTGAAGCATGGGCACTGGTCTCACCCATGTGTGTTGTCACGCCAGGAGAACCTCGATGAACCTCCTGCTGTTCCAATCCTCTCCTGTGACCCACACTGTTCCCTCTTCCTTCCTTCAATTATCGATACTGTTGTAACAATGAGGAATTATGAGGAAGTGGAGAGCAACAGGCTAATTTTTAAACCTCTCTCTTAAATTACCAATAAACCATTTTAAAGGGGCTAAGAAGGAATAACACCCAATGGGCCACTTCCATGGCCCAGATAGACAGACAGACAAGACATGGAAAGCTCTGCCTAGACAGGCATGTTGAACAGTTGCCCTCACAACAACAAACAACTGGTATTTAAATTACTTCATTAGCATCACCCCACCTCCTTGGCTGGCACCCTGGCTCCGCAGCAGCTCGCAGCGACTGAATCACTGGTTCAGCAGGGCCAAGCTCTTGCCTGTGACAACAGGAGCCAGCGAGCAGCTGACTGTTCAGGAAGCAAGTACAAAGTCACCCCTTTAAAAGCAAGGCTACAGTTGAGTTAAGGACAACACCAAGTTTTTTAAAATAAGATTCTGGATCCCAGACAGATAACCAGTCTTCGGCCTTTGATGTACTGAGAATTCCCCTCAAGATACTGACTAGAGCTGTGTGAATAATTGATTTTCTCAGCTGAATAGCTGAAGCAACCAACCAAACAAACCCCAACTTGTTTGTTAATTAACATTTTTTTCCTTGAAAACTGGGAAGAAGAAAAGTTAAGTTCCAGATGGTTAAATTGTTATATTCAAAGAAAAATAATCTCTCATTTTAAACATTTCTCTTTACAGACAAAAAAAATCTAAAAATGCAATACTAGATTCATGATACGAAGCAAGGGTGTGCATCCCACAAGGCAGGACATCTCTCAAGCAAGGTCACCTGAGGCATATGGTTCCTTCTTGGTGAAATCTAGAGAAACAAATGCTCTGCTTTAAATCCAGTCCCTGGGAGACATGCTCAGGTTTGCAAAACTTGACTCATGTTTCCCCACATACAAGGGCAATGCTGAAAAGTATTGATAAAGTGCTAACTTCTCTATTGCATGCTTATGTCTCCTTACAGACACAACTCCTGAGTGACATCCCATGAGCCATCAAAACAACTTACCTCAATTTCTTTTACTCTGCTCAAAGTTCTGTGAAATCCGTTAAAAACATTTGCATTTGTCAAGAATCTTGACTGTCTGAAAATGTATTTTAAATGCTAGTTTTATCTGCTTTTTGATCATTTTGTCAAGAAGCAGAAGGTCATACATGCTCATAGTTACTATTAGCTCTAATAACAGACCCAGAAGTGCTGTGTTTCTCTCTGAGGAACCAGCAGAGAACGGCAGTGTCGCAGTTAGCTCGGCAAAATGGGACTGCTGAGAAACATTGCATGAAATCAATCACCTTGGTTTTATCACTTGAATCACCAGAAGGAGGAAGGTGTGCTGGCGAGACATTCAGCCCTGCTCACTTGCGCTGGCGCCTATGCCAGTGAGGCGCACTTTTGGATGCGTCACAGGCTGAAGTATTCACAGTGATTTCATGCTAAATCATGGTGCTGCGAACCGGTGACATTTCTCTGGAAGGTCCCATTGACCCACCAGTGGTGGCAGTGCCCCATCTCCCACTCAGCCCCATGGCCGCTGCCACTTGCTTAGGCAGGGTCGTTCTGAGGTGGTGGAGAGTGGCCCTCACCCTTCCAGCCTTGCTGATTAACAGCAAGCATCTTGAATATTTCATGCTATTGCAGGGTGCAGGCTGCTCACAGAAATTATACAATTGGGCTGGTGACAGCCATCATTTTTGTTCAGGACAGCTCCTTGTAGGCACCAGGACTGCCTACGGCATGGCAGGAGTCACCCAAACCTGGCCCCGCAGCGCTGGGGAATGCACACCCCGGCCCTCAAGGCCTCCGTCAGCTCCATTCTCATTTTCAAAAACTAAATGGTCAAGAGTAGATCACCTGTAAAATGAAACGGGGATAGGGGAACGCCAGTCGTATTTTGAGCCCTATTATGCAATGGAGTGGGGATTACATAACGAGGGGAGTGCAATTACAGAAACGTGGCTCCCATGACATGGAGCCCAGCTACGGTGACAGGCCAGCAACCCACCACAAGCAACACCTCTCTAACACAGAAAATAAATTTATTGACAGTATTGCCTAATAACCTTTGCACTTGGAATGAACAACCTGAAAGGTTGAAACATGCATGTTATATCTACTTAACTACTAATTTACTGTGAGCAATTTATTTCTGACTTTTTTTCATCCCACACTCCTTTTCTTATAATTGACTTTGTAAACTTCTGGCAGAACGTTATTGAAACTCTTGCTTTTTAAATGTGTTCATTAATGATGCAAACATAAACATCCTCTGTTATCAAAAACTGCTACTACTTTCTGAAAATGTCTTAGGTAGTTTAGGGAACAAAACTGTCAGATTACATAGCTGAGAATTTATTACTAATAAAACAATTCAGTGCTTCTCTTCACTGAGTCATTTTATGATCCCAGTGAATCTTAATTTAACCCCTTTAGCATTCAACACTGCAGAAAGAGGCTGAATTGTTCAAAAAACTGAGAGAATTTAGCACTGTCCTTCTAAATTAGTGTTAAAAATAACAAGAACTATGGCCTCTCTAAAAAGAAATGGGTTAACAGTAAGATGCAGTAAGAGTAGCTACAGAACTTCAACGTACACCAAGCTCAATGTTAATTAATTTTTTTTTTTTGGTAGATGTTTTTACATCCCAAGGTGACCTAGGAAACTTGACCTCTTCAAATGAAGTGCAGAGAAAAATACTATCTGATTAAAAAAAGGAGCAGTAGGCCCAAATCAAATAGGGAAAAAGGAGGAAAAGCCACTTACAAAAGAGCCTGTTGAAAAATCAAAATTAATTTTGAGACTTAAAAACCAAGCCTTTAATTCTGCTCATGCAAGCAGTTCCATAGAAGGAAACAGCAGTAATCTCACTTTTAAGCAAATGAAAAATACGTTATTATTTACTCTTTTTCCACCTACTTGCAAAGATACAAATTTAATAAGTTACTTAGTATCATTTACTGAGAGACACGGAGCTGTGGATGTCCCCTGAGTTCAAGGGCACTCACAAACAGGAAAACCACCCTGTCACAGCCATGTGTACATTGCCCAGTACAATAACCATAAAGAAGGACTGCCTGCGAGCTTCACCCACCAGCAACGTTTACCCATTTATTAAAAACGGCTCATGAAATACTTCTCTTCTAAAGATATTCTGCAGGAGAGAAAGAAAAAAACCAAACACATAAAATGCATCGATTCAGCTCAGACGTGATCCTCTGCCGGGGGGAACCGATCACCTCCTTTGAAGAGGAGAGCTGGCAGCAATCGCCAAGCTGCTGCAGCTGCAGTACATACCCGAAATTACTTGTTCCTTTCGGGCCGGACGATTTGAAACCGGCACAGCTTTTGCCAGCAGCTCAGGCAGAGATTCCCGTTGTGACCCCGCGACACAGCTCAGAGTGGTGTGCCAAGCCCCAAACCCGGGTCGCCCCTTCTTTCCCTAGGGATGCTATGCAGGACAGCACAGACAAAGACCTGGGGGCAGCAGCTCCAGCTCCGCCAGCGGCAGCACTGCACGCGAGACCAGCGAGTATGGCCGACTATTTGGTGAAAGGCAGGAGACGGGAGGCTCCAATCCCAAACCCCAGTGCAGCCCGGAGAGCCCCCTTTGCTTTGGGGCGAAGGAAGTGCCCCCGCCTCGGGGGCATGATATCCTGGTGTGCCACAGGCGGCAGAGCCAAGCAGAGGGAAAAAAGCCGGGCGGGAGGACACGATGGATGCACTTCGCCCCTCCAAGCTGCCCCTCACCTCTGCTGCACCTGCCCGAGAAGGGACCCCGGAGCCGAACACGTGTGCCCCTGCCTCCGCCCCACCGGTGACACCGGGTCCTCAGGGAGACCTGTCACCCGGGCCTGGCCAAGGTCAGCCGCGGGCTGGCCGCCTTTGGGGTTCCCACCCGGACACCCGCACAGACCCGCTTCCCGAGCGAGGGATGCATGTGCTCCTCCCCGAGCAGGGAGCCCTACCTGCCCCTTGACTAGGCTGGCGGCGAACTGCCTCATGACGGCCTCCACGGTGTAGGCGCTGGACCAGCCGCGGGGGGTGAGCAGCTCCATGCAGATGGCCCCGCCGTCCAGGACGTAGCCGTTCTCCAGGCGGGGGCTGAGCACCCTCATGAAAGGCGGCGAGAAGGGGAAGTTGTCGGGGAAGGTGAGGTTGAGCAAGATGTACTCCGTGTTGGTCTCCTTCATGTCCTGCCACAGCACCGAGTCCTTGTCCACCTGGTGCAGCTTCACGTTCCAGTCGAAGAGGCTCTCGTCCACCAGCTCCACCGAGATGAAGCGGTCGCTGAGCCGCGCGATGTCCTGCAGCTCCTTCATCAGCCGCCGGGTCCGTACCTGCGTGCAGTGCTGCTGCCGGCCCGCGGGCACC
>VZRE01012914.1:41733-78843 GCA_013396775.1 Cephalopterus ornatus | reverse complement strand
CGGCAGCGGCCCCGCCGGCCGGGCGGGCCGGGGGCGGCGACGACGGGGAGGGGCGGCGGGAGAGACCCGCGGGCCCGTGGGCAGATGTTGCACACGTATGTGTTGTATGTATGTATGTTTGTGTGTGAGTGGCGTCGCCCGCACGCCCGGGAAATGATTCCTTGGCAGCTCTGTGCACGTGTGTACACACGGAGAGAGCCCGCACGTAATGCAGAGACATAACAACTCTCTATGGTCATGTGTAAGGACATGATGGCATTTAAGTGCATCGGCGTATGTGTATTCACACCTACACAACTAAACAGATCTAATCACATGTAAAGCATCTGCCTAAAAAAATGGGAACTTATCTATAAAAAGGAACTTACAGGAAAGTTGGGCAAGACTATTTACGAGAGCATGTAATGACAGGACAAGGGGGTATGGGTTCAAATAGAAAGAGAGTAAGTTTAGATTACAGATGAGGGAAAAACCCTTTACTATGAAGGTGGTGAGGCACTGGAACAGGTTACCCAGGGAAGTTGTGGATGTCCCATCCCTGGAAGTGTTCAAGGCCACGTTGGTTGGGGCTCTGAGCAACCTGTTCTAGTTGAAGATGTCCCTACCCATACCAGGGGGGTTGAAACTAGATGATCTTCACGGTTCCCTTCCAACTCAAACCATTCTATAATTCAACGACTATTTTGTGAAAAATCAATGTATAGACACAGTTGAAAAATAGTTGTAAGTACACAACATGCATGTGTATATATGTGCGCGCATGCACATTTTGGTATTTGTTGTGTTGGGAACGATGTGACAATCTGGGTTTCTTCAGCACAGCAGGCATACATATCCCATCCCTCTCACACCTGCTCACCTCCAGGACAGGTAGGTCTGTCCTTCTGGGACTTTGTGTAGCACAGGAAGGAACAGCTGATTCCCAAAATCTCTGTTCCCCCCACCTTCTTTACCTTCAAGGACTTGAAGAGAAAAAAAAAGTACAATAAATGCTTTGAATTTGGGAAATAGCGAAGGCAGGGCCCAAAATGTGATTACGTCTGTTGTGTGGAGAATGTGAAGCAATAGGCAATGTGTGCATATAGCAGCATTACATTCCATAACACCTTTCCCATTGGGAGATCTGAAGGTAGAGACCCCCTTGCGGCCTCCATAGAGCAAGGTCAGGAGACACTGGCAGAGTTGACCCATGTGCTTCTCCATTAGCCTTCTTCATTAGCTGTGTTCAAAGAGATGTGACCTGTCAGTAATGGCCCTGGGAGGCCAGGGTGCCACAACGCTGTCCTTGTTTCCTCTTGCTCTCCATGCTCTTGACCTGCCTGGTCTAACTGCCTGTCAGAGAGATAACCCTTGGGGCTGCTTTGATCCTTCCCCATGTGCATATACTCGGGTCTGTTGCAGGAGGCATTTGCTAAATTCTCTATCCTGAGACGATCTGCATGTGAAATACTGTTGACAGAGTGTTTCCCAGGAGGTCAGATGTCCTAGGGAATGTGAAGCAGGTGTGGGCTGAAATGTCAGGGAGTGTTCTGTCCATCCCACGTTCACCTCCTGCCTCCTACTTTTGTCTGAGCAGTTGAGTAACCTCCAGTTTATAGGATATTGGAAAGTGTGTCCAAGCCTTCCCCTAGCAGCCTTCTGGGGTGCCAGACACACTGAACTATTCCCCTGAACTGCTGATGGCCCACCCATGGAGCTGGGAAATTTCTGGAGTGCAGGCAAACTGCACCCAGACATTTCGTGGTCTGTGACGCTTTCAGGAGACAAGTAATCTGTGCTTCACTGGGCAAATGACTCCAGCAGGACTTGCAGGGAGAGAGGCTAAGGCACAGAAGGAAATATTAGCAGATGGAGCAGGGCACAGAGAAACATGGTGACTGGAGGTTGCTGCTGCCTCTGGTGCAAAAGCTGCAAGTCACAGAAACTTCAGCTGCAGCTTCAGTCCCCATGGACTGTCAAAGGGAACAAGGCACTCAGTGGTCATTTGTGGATGAATATCTAACATAAGGCAGGGTGGTGGGGCACATATGCTGAACTGAACCAGAGTGCCAGGTAGCAACTTGAGCCTTTGTGTTGCCTACATTAATGTTTTAAACTGAAAGGTCTCTGCATGGCGCTCCCGTGGCAGGTGGCAGCAGGAGCCACAATCATTAATTTAACATTATGGAAGTTATTTACCTGTCTCATATAACTATCTACCCAGCGGTGAAGCCATAAAAAAAAAGATCAGGGTCTCTGCCAAGTGAGACCAGAGCCAAGCAGCCCCTCTGTGGCCTTGTGCCATTGCTCTGTGAAATGGTACAAGATTAATGATGGAACTGATGAGAAAGCTGTTTCAGTGACATGGAAGGTGAGATAGGTGTGCCTGACCAAACAGTGTTCTGCTGTAACAGGGGACTACTCTGGTGGTATTGGAAGCAGTGAAATCTGGCACAATCTGTGTCCATACTGTGTGCAGGGTTGAAAAGCTAAAGTAATAGAGTCAACTCTTCTTTCTCATACTTGGGCTTCCTCAGCAATAATAGTTGGTTATTCCAGGGTGGACTCTGGATGACTTAAAGTCAAGCCTTGAAGTAAAACAGCTTGCAAGGGAGACTTCTATATCTAGACTGTCCCTATCCATGTATTCCCTGACTGACAAAAAAACCCTCTGAACATGTTTGGTCCATGATCTCTCTTTATACATTCCTAATCAATTCTTTTCCTTTCTATCTTACATAGTAGAAACATATCTATTACCTTTTGTTCGTTATTACACATTTTCACCAGTTTGCCAGGTACAGGAGTCAAACTGAACTCATCTGCCATCTCCCAGACTGTGCTCTCCTGTCCTTGCCTTGGAGCAGGACTGGTTGATCCACTTACAGTGCATAAAGACATCCTAGAGTGATGCAATGACTTTCAAATCAGGAAGGCATCTGGGTATGAAAAACAAACAGACCTCTTGCAAATATTTCTCCTACATTTTCAGCCGGAGAGCTGCTTTCAGGCTCAGCCACTTATTAGTGACACAGAGCAGCATTCAAAGCTTAAGTCCAGCAGCAGCCCTCAGCTCCACATGGAGCAAGATGCAGCTCATGAAGGGTCTCTCATATTCTTTTTGTGGTAGAGAAGCATCTGCCAACAGCTGGAGATTCAGACCTCTGAACTCCCATTGCAGTACCAGTTTGGTATTGTTTGGGCCTACCAGGAAGGTGGGGTGTTTTTCTAAAAGGATAATACTGGCCAGTGATTTTCTTGTTTTTACTGAATTTTCAAAAAAGGAGTTACCTGGGGCTTAGCAAAAAGTTCATATGTGTATTGTTTACTTCCACTTAAATGCAGCAGAATTTTAAGGCCTGAGTGTGGTAGAAAATGTTACTTAAATTGAACAGGCGCAAAGAAGCATTTCTAGGATGATTAGGGGAACAAAAGTCATACCTTCCTAGGAGAATTAGAAGATCTTGTCTTGTTTAGTATAGCCCAGCAAGACTGAACAGGACTGTGATAACACTTTATAAATATATTTGAGAAGTAAATGTCAGAGAGGAATATTGACTTCATCACATGATCAAATGGCAGTACAGTGAGTAATTCTGAATACATCTGCACTGGAAATCTAAAGGTTTCCAGTTATATGATGAATGAAGGCCTCAAATACTCTCCCAAGCACTGGAAGGAGTAGCTTGCAGTCTTGTAGGATGGAGCCTGAGAACTTTATTGTTATAATTGTACAACACAATAGAAGAGGAAAAGGCCTGAAGATAGAAAATTAAGCTTATAGTATGAATCCCTGGGCATCTGATGTGTCAGTATCCCCAAATGTGTGAGAAAATAGATTAGATCACTGTCAATTTGCATTATACTTATAATAATTCCGTGCCTCAGGGCTTTCACTGGAGTTGGGAAAGATTTTATTTTATTCTTCCTGATGCATGACTTGTCTTCTACTGCTCTTTTTTTTGCCTTCCTTTTCAGGTCTGAAGACAGATTGTTATAAGTGGCATTAAAATCTTGGGGTTTATGTGTCCTGCTGATATGCTCAGGGACAGGCCAGCCTTTAGGCCTGGAACTCTTTTAAAAATGTTATTTAGCTAGGTCAGCTTGGCAGGCTCCATTGATTTCATTTATAGCATGGGACACAGCCTCCTTCCTAGAATCAAATGGAGTTTTGTTTAGCTAATTCTTTGCAAAATCTGCAAACACACACCTTTTCAGCCAGCAAGTTATTTATTAATCTCTCCCTTCTTTGCCTGTCTGAATGTCTCAATGCTTACTAGTATCTCACTGGGCACCCTTGATTATTCATTGTTTATCTGCCTCCTTTCATACTCCAAAGTGACAATATCACTTATTTTTAAAAGAATATTCTGAGGAAAGGCATTCTCAGCAACAAACAGCGAGAATGAAGAAAGACACAAAAATGTTGATTCCTGGAACATTCAAGCCTACAGAGGTGCACATGTGGTTCCTATGTTCCTGTTGACACATCCTCCACAGTTGCCTTCTTCTCTGTGTTGGAATTCTGTATGGCAATTCTAATCTTTTTCACTGACTTAGATAAACAGAATTCTCAAGGTGACCTCCGCTCAACAGACATGCTAAGCCCATGTAAATGCAAAGGATAGCTGGGTAAATGAATAAATGAGGTAAATGAATAGCCATTATATCACAGTGAAAGCTTTTGGGAATGAGCAAGGTAAACAATATCCCTGGAGAATATGGTTGTCAGTCTGACTGGCTCTACCAGTAGGTTCTGAACTTTCAGCTGGCACTCCATCCAGTGAGCTGCTGCCACCTTTTCCAAGACCTTCACTAGTTCAGGTGCTACACAATTTGGCAGATTTTATCTGCTGCTTTTCCTTTCAAAGAGCATGTTTCAATTAACTCTCCATTGCATGTTATTAATGTCCTTGTTTTGCTTTTGTTTTTACTGAGTAACCCCTTTTGTGTAACTGAAGCATCAGTCAAAGTCTCTTCAGCACTGGGTATGAGCAACCTGGTCTAGTGGAAGGTGTTCCTGCCCATAGCAGGGGGTTAGAACTAGATGATCTTCAAGGTCCCTTCCAATCCAAACCATTCTGTGATTCTGTGATTTTTAAGTTTGCACATCACTGGAAATGCTCAGGAGAAGCTTTTTACAGTGTTCACCTTCATGTATTGCTACTTACTGACTAAAAGAGATTTGCATCCAGGAATCCTGAACCATGATGTGTCAGATGTGACCATCTCATAAACACAAAGGTATTTTTAAATTATTGCACTCATACACAAATGCAAGATGGGGCCAGTACTGCAAAGAGAAGAATCACTCATAAATTTCTTGCAAAACAGAGGTACAATACATCCTTTATCTTATTCCACTTTTAGCCTTGGCATCTTCTGGCCACATTTTTGTCCTACAATATCACCTTTAAAGTAATTTTGTAGCTGCTCAGTGAGGAATGGTTGGAGGAATGGCAACTATAGGATAGGCTCTCTACTCTGGATGCAAAAATTTTTGTTTGCGTGACTCTCAGAATTTTCTGGCTAGAATTTTTACAGGGTCTGAGATCATGAACTTTTCTAGGCTCCCACATATAACCAGAGAGCCAGGGACATTGGTGAGGCCTTACAGTTCTCCTGCTTTTAAATGGGGGCAAGAATACGCATCTGAGCCCTAGGTAGCCCTTTTATTCAGAGTATCCTGCTCATGATACATGGCTTTTTACCCCAAGTCTGAGCAGTGCCCTGCCTCAGCTGCTTCCAGACCTGTTTCATGTGTCAGTGCCCAGTGGCTGAGCTTGAAAGCAGCACTCCAGTACTCTGGTGCACAGCACCAGGGGGACACACAAATGTCTGTTATTACCCACTCAGAGTGCCAGATGAAGCCCTGGCTCAGCAAAGGCACTGTAGATCATCTAATTGACAGAGTGATGTCGATGTGAACCACACAAAATTAACTCAGGGAGACCAACTTTAGTTAAACTTTAAAGGCAGAATTCTGGAATTTGAGTAACTTAGTCTCAAATATCTTATGGTCCCATCAAATAATTTTTGGCTTCTGAAGTTTTAAAACTGCATCGCAGACCTCTAGCTCACCTGAAGTGACAGGAACAGGATAAAATTCAATAGTACAAAGTCCAAAGTAACGTCCTGAGGGGCCAATGGTAAGGAGTTTTTACATAAATTTGGAGAAGCAGACAAGGAAGAAAGAAAGAAAGAACAGCATCGGTAAAAACCATGTGCAGTCAGAGTGATGCAGCTTTAAAAGAACAGGCTGATGTGACTGAAGATGTCACTAAGTGAGGTACTTTCAGTGAAGATGGCGAAATATTAGAACCTTTGTATGTTAATGAGATTACGTTTTTATCCCAGAACAACACACACTCATCTCTGATGCCTGCTTAACACTTTTTCTTTGACTCTGGTCAATGCTTTACCTTCATGTTCCCTTAAATCTCATTGTATTCTCTCATCTTCTTCTTTACAGCACACAGCCATAAGAAAGGTCAATTGCAACACATTTACGGGTAATGAACTCTTCCTCCTTTATCCTAAGATCTTAATGTCAGCCTTGCTCTCACAACAGTAAGAGAAACGTGTTAGCTTTCTGTTTCGCAATGTCAAGTATAAATCCCATACTACTACGCAAAAAATTCAAAAGGGGTGACAAAGGGTTAGAGAAGCTAAATTCTTTTAAAAATAGATTAGTTGCAAGATTACTGACAATGGCTCAGTTTTTTAAAAGTGATGAGTGTGTATTTGCCTATTGTGTCATGCAGTGTTGCCAGGAACTGAGATCAGGACAACCTGATCTTGGAGAAGCTGCTGCTGCCACCAGCTGGTAGTTCCCTGGTCCTTGGCTGGAGACATGAATACATAGCTTAGTCAAAGAAGTCGGGACAGGTGGGCCTGAAGGAGGAATGGACTGCCCAGGGAAGTGGTGGATTCTCCATCCGTGGAGGTATTTAAGAAGAGACTGGATGTGGCACTTAGTGCCATGGTCTAGTAACTGGTTGCAGTGGATCAAGGGTTGGAGTTGATGATCTCAGAGGTCCCTTCCAACCTGTATGATTCTATGATTCTATGATTCTATATCT
The DNA here is from genome assembly GCA_013396775.1 of Cephalopterus ornatus. NCBI lineage: Eukaryota > Metazoa > Chordata > Aves > Passeriformes > Cotingidae > Cephalopterus > Cephalopterus ornatus. Next base: position 71,782 of record VZRE01012914.1, on the reverse strand, counting down.
ACTGAAAGTTGCAGACACATTACTCGAGTCCAGAGTACATTTTGGACTATGACAAAAAACCTGTATTACGTGGCATTTAGGGACATGGTTTAGTGGTTGGTTGGCTCAATAGATCTGGGAGGGACACGGCACGTCCAGCACCCTTGTGAATTGCATGGGTGAGTTAGATGCTCAAATGTCATTCTCACTGCAACCACAGGAGATCAGGGGAAGGAGAAAAGGGGCTGTACTATGAAGATCCCTTCTTTCCTTCTCCAAGGCTGAGCCTCTCTACCAGCTCCCCAGCTCAGTCTCCTCTCACCTGCTGCCAAACACAGACAGATGTTTTGCAATGGGGAGGAGAGTTGCCAAGTGCAGGGTGTTTATTTCACCTTCATGGCATATAGTCAGTCACGGGTAGATAGTGGTTTAAACTGGGTCTTCATTTACCTGCACCCAACCTTAAAAATCTTGCCACAAGATTAATATATATTCTTGGACTCTGAGCCAGCGGTGGCAATTATATATGAAATGCAAAAGCAGAAAAATATGTGAAAACTGGAAGCAGAGGGCTTCTAGGTAAGGTGTGTTTATTTTCAGAAGTGTCTCATGAGTCTTGGCCAAGGACTCATCCCTTTACCTGTGGTACTCATCCAAGGAGGCTGTAAGCAGGTCTGACACTGTGTTCTGGTCGCAAAGGGAAGACAGAGAGTGGAAGGGCTGCTGTCAACCCAGTAGCACCAGGGCCTTGAGCAGGCAGGGGACCAAACATTTCCTGAATTAGTTTATCTTATTTGATTTCCTCCTGTTCTGAGAGCAGATGGTCCCTTCCTCTTCCATCAGCATTTTTCTGGCACCAGGGCAAGCAGTTCCCTACCTGTGCATGATCAGTCTTCTCTGTCATGATCCCTAGGACACCCAGTGTCTTCTGTTTCTCCACCTTCTGCCAAACAGTATATGCCTGCCAAGGTGAGAATCAGGGAAGATACGCAGGTCCCCAGCCATGGCACACCACGGTGAACTGTTGCTCATACGGATTCTCCTGCTGACACCTCCATCTCACATTTTATTCCAGAGGTGTTTTTCCTGAACTTAGAGAAACCACATCCCAGAAGAACTGCTGGGATGGGTCAGGAGGGTCAGCTGGCATTTCTCAGGGTGGTGCTCTGAGGTTTTGTCTGAAGACCTGTGCTGGGGAGCAGAAGGGAGGCAGTAGGCACAGAGAAGAGCCAAGCTATGTGGTCTGTGAGGTGATTGTTGCAAGAGAGGTCTTTTCCTGTTCTAGCTTTTCAAAGGAGGAGCCTGTGCTACTAATTCTCTTGGAAAGTCAGTGACACCGAAGGACCTGAAAATAGTGTTTTAATTACATGATGACAAGGATGTACATGGTATAGCCTGAGCCAGAGCTTGTGGAAACATGTAGGGACATGATGCCCATTGGTATAGCATTGGACTAGTGGCCTGAGCAAGGCAAATCTGACAGAAACTCATCCATACAGTTTGTAAAAAGAGGACCCTGGAACAATCCCTTATGCCAGACTTCATCTGGAATTTGCCTCACATTAGGCTGGTCCAATCACTCCAAAATCAGTTTTGGGAGCAATGTGACAGACAAGGTGATCTGCTCCCAGGTAGGACTTTATTTGGCAATATTGCCAGTAGTGTGCTCAGGGGACTGCTACTGCCATAATTTAATAGTTGTATTGATGCTCTGGAGGTAAATTAAAAAATTGCAAATAAAAAAAAGAGCATACAGAAAGGCCAGCAAAGTGATAAACAGTGTGGAGGCAAACTAAATTGAATAGTTGTGTTTGTGAAATAAATGCATTTTAATAAAAACAAATTGCAAAGTCATCTTACTAGGCGCAAATCATACAAGTTCATGTAACTGCAGACTATATTCCCTGTAGAGGGAAACTCTAAAGAAAATTAGTGGTCACAATGTACCAGATCATCACAAGCTTCCCATGGAATCTTCTCAGGTAGAGGAGTTTCACAGTCCTTCAGTGCATAAATGGGAAGGAGCAGCACAAGGTATGGGAGAACAGGGACCAATACCTCTGCAGAGACCACTACCAGATTGTGATGTGCAGGTTACCTTCCCTTTTCTGCTAATATTGAAAAAACAGAAACACTGAAAAAGCTGAAATTCATTAAAGAAAATGGTGTAAAGAATTCAGTGTGTTTAATTTATCATATAGAAGCGTGGGAGATGATTCAATTATTTGATTAAAGCACAGAGTAGATATCTGAGAACAAAACTAACTGGACAATAAAGCATTTCTTCATTAGGTAGACAGAGGCGTGGAAAGAATCGATAGCTATAAATTAGAGTGCTCCTCAGGCAACTTCTGTAAGTAAAACCTCTTTAAAGACTGGATGATGGAGATGAACAGTACAGTATCTTTCCCAGTGATGCAAGCAGAATGTAAAGAGAGTCGGGTATCAACACACAAGAGTGTGAAGAATAAGTTTAAAATTGAAGAATTACTTGAACTCCTCCTGCCAATAATAGTAGAAAGAGAGTCTTTAGCTCAGTGCCTGCCTGTCTCATAGTGCCTTTCAGGAAGGAATGCCTAGTGACGTGATAAGGTACACCAGAGAGCCAACTGGCTAGGACTGTGTCCAAAGAGTCCACGTGACAGGATAGACTGAAGTAGCCATATACTCAAGCCTTTTGCCCCACCATGTTCTGAAGTCACTCAGAGCCTACAGTTGCCCACTCATTCATACACCATTATTGGTTTGAACCTGTGCAGTTGAGAAATAGCTTGGAAGACCTAGTAGTCCCAGTCTGAACTGGAGGTAGCTTGTGGGTAGTTCTGGTGAACGTGAGACACTTTGTGTTGATCAGGCTGAATCCTGTTGTGCTCGTTGATTCCAGCCTCTCCTACAGGACATCCACATAAGACCCAGGACTATAAAAAAGTGGGAGAGCAACATTTTTACACAGACAGATAGTGACAGGACAAGGGGGAATGGTTTTAAAGTAAAAGAGGAGAGATTTAGATTACGTGTTAGGAAGAAATTCTTCACTGTGAGTGTGATAAGACACTGAACAGGTTGCCCAGAGAAGCCGTAGATGCCCCATCCCTAGAATGGGGCTTTGAGCAACCTGCTTTAGTGAAAGTTGTCTCTCCCCATGGCAGGGGGATTGGAACTATATGGTCTTTAAGGTTCCTTCCAACCCAAACCATTCCATCCTTCTATATTCTATCCTTCTGTGATACTGTAGCCCCAAGTCAGCAGTGCCAGTAACTCCGTACCGGCTGTGGCCAGGGCTCTGCACAACTTGCTTATTTAAATGCTTTTCAGGGGCATAACCCTGAATGTTAAGTAATTCTTCTTATTTTCTGATTTGTCCTGTTTTGAGCCCATGTGGCAATTACTTCATTTTTCTTGTACACCATAGATCTACCTTATAAAAATGAAAAGTGACAAGGAAGGACACAAACACAGGAGCACAGGTATCCACACTGTTTAACAGGGAGAAAGGTACCCAGACCGCTTTTTTGTGCAGAACCACCCATATTCTTCCAGAATTCCTTTAAGGTACCTTTCAGGAGCTGGAATGCAAATAACAGCTGCTCCATGCCAGCTGGACTCAGTGCTGGAAAAGGGTCCCAGGTCCTTTAATTTGCTACCACACATGTAATCTGTGAGTCTTAGTAAATGTTACTGCCTGGGATATTCCTATGCCTTCTTTCCTGCATTTTTGGTAACGAAAAAAGTATTAGTTTTAAGTACAGGGCCCTAGCTATTCTGAGCTACAGGGAAAAAAAATTGAAAAAACCCAACAAAAACCACAGCAATAGGAAAATCACTGGCTCAGGAAATTACTTGTTAGTATTGTATAATCAGAAGAGTATTTTTCTAAAAGTAATATATATATATGTATTTCTCACACCTGTGAAAAAAAAATCACATGAAGCTGCTTGATGTATATTAAAAGCAACTCTGTGTTTCAGAAGAATAGATCTTAATTTTGCTTTAAATGACATATAGCAGCAATATGGATGCAACATAAACTGAGTCTGAAAAACTGCAACATAAACGGAGTGGAAAAAACCCTAGATAAAAAACCCCCTGATTTCTCAGCATATTTTTGAAGAACAAAGTTAATAATTAATTCTTTATGGGATATTAAAGGTACTATGAAATAAAAGTTTTCAATATTTCAGATCTAGATGAACTATCATTACACTGTGGAAATAATATTCCTGTCCTGAAACATATATGTAAGTCCTTCACTCTGTCTTGCTGACCTCCTCAGAACCAGCGTTGTGAGAACAGGCATCCAACGTCCTTTACCATCAATAGAAAGAGTCTCATGGGTCTCAGTTATCTTTGGATCAGGTCCCAGAACATCCCCACATTTGCAGGACTTAGAAGACCAAAAACTGTCTTATGAACAAAATTCTGATCCTGCTACTTCTTAGATAAATAGATTTAGATGACTTCAGTAAGATTGAGATCCAGCCATGATGCATAAATGCATCATCCTGCTAACCTGTGGTAAGATGTATTATTTCCAGTCATTAATGAGCATATTACTAAACACCAAATCTGTATGGAAACTATTACAGCTCTTATTCAGCTGCATAATTGACTTTAAAAAATTGTTTATTTTATTGTATCACATTATTTTTGTGCAGTAAAATGTGAAAATACCACATGCTTCTGAGTCAGTTGAAAAACATGCTAAACAAAAATACCATCAGCCTGACATATCAAGAGCAAGTAAATGGTATCGTCTGTTCTCTTCACACCTATCTCCCCTGCTTCTCTTCTGCTTATTACCTGTTGTAATTATAAAAGTGAAGGGTAGATAGCCCCCAAAATGGAATTCTTAGGTAGGTGATGCTCTCAGTTAATGATCTAAAATTTCAACCTCCATTTCTTGGTCCGCAGAATGAGGAAGAAGTGATCGGTGCATTAGATACAATCATGCAGAAGAAAAGTGAGAAAGACAGAAGGAGGGAAAACATGAGTGACTGGAACTTGATGTGTTTTGCTTTCTTTACTCATTTTCCTCCACTTTACTGGCTAGCAGTAGAATACAGGAGCTCAGAGGAGAGTCACAATTCTAGAGATGGACAAACAGATTAATTATTTGTCACTTTTTGTATTTCTGAGAAGTTGATTGTATCAGCACTTTCAGCAATGAATCTTAAACACCACATTGTGCCATATTATATTGGACAAGTCATTTATCTGGAGTATATATACCACTAAATTACAAAACAGTGAGTTGATCTTTTTCCAGACCTGAAGGCTGTTTAAACAGTCTGAAATCAACCTTTTTATGCTCTTCTTGATAAGAAACCACTGCGCAATCTGTCTGCATCCTACACAGCACAGGCCATCCTTTGATGTTCCAGGCAGGCAGGACCTCATAGCAGTAACCCCCCCAGATACAGATGAAGGCTCCATCTGGGCCAGTATCCTGCGCTCAGAAGTAACCAGAAGCAAATGCTGAAGAGTGAGGACAAGAAAAGCATCTATGAGACCTCTCCTGACTACCCTCCTGGCCTTGGGCTACCTTCGGTTCATGGAATTTCCTGAGCCAGGTGTGGTTTACCTGCCTCTCTCTGACTCTGTCTACCAAGCATTTGCCTCATTTTCCCTTCATCCCAGCTAAGCTTTTGCTATATCCATTGGCAAATACGCCTACAAGGCTGATGAACTTTGCATGACCGCTTCTTGCATGTTTTGAAGATGTCTCTTCTTGTCTTTAATTTGATGGGCTCTAGTTTTTGTGCTGAAAGACAGTCTAGACTCCAGACCACTCATGGCTTTGTAGATCCAGTAAAATATTGGCCATAGGTCTCATCAGTGGGCTTTCTCTCAAGCTGAAGAGTCCCTGTCTGTTCATGCTTTCCAATTACAGAAGCCGTTTCATATCTACAGCCATCTTGGCAGCCCTGCTCTCACTCCTTTCCAGGTCCACTCCAGGGAACCAGAACTGTGTGCAGTATTCAAGGTTGGGGCGAACTGTGGATTTATGCGGTAGCACAATGACATTTTCTGCTTTGTTCTCACATTCTTTTCCTAACAATTCCTAACTCTCCACATGACTTCTGATCACTGCTGAGCTCTGAGATGGTGTTTTCACAGAACTTTACATTGTGATCCTCAAGTCTTGCTCCTGTATGGTAACGGTCAAGAGGTCAAGCATCTTCATGCGCAACTAGGGGGTTTTTGCTTGCTATGTGCATTGCTTTACACGACCTGTCTTAAAGTCTTTTTAGGTCCTTCTACGATTTCCTACAACCTGTATTCATCTTTAGTCTGCCAAATAACTTTCTCAGAAGCCAATTTTCTCATTGTACCATCTGATCTTTTTTCTGGGTCACCTGTGAACATATTAAATGGCACAATTTTCAGCCTAGTTCCCTGTTGAACTCCTCTGGGATCAGTTCTCCCCTGAAAGAATTAAATGTTTACTCCTATCCTGCATTTCCTATCTGACCTTCAGTTCTTTATTTAGTCAAAGATTTCTCCTCTTATTCCATTGCTTTAGTTCCTGTCGTGGTTTAAGCACATATGGAAATTAAGTACCATACAGCCACTCACTCAACTCCCCCTCTCCTCCCTTCCCTGGTGAGGAGAATCAAGGTAAAATTCATATGTTGAGATACAAACAGTTTAATAATTGAAAATAAAATACAATACTAATGGAAAATAATAACAACGATAATAAAAAGGAAACAAAAAAGTGATGCACAATGCAATTGCTCACCCCTTGCTGAACGATGCCAGGCCCCCCTTTCCAAACCCAGACTGGCCGTGCTTCTGGGTAACTCCTCCTGTTTATATACCAGGCACGACATTCTGTAGTGTGGAATATCCCTTTGGTCAGTTTGGGTCACCTGTCCTGTCAGCTGTCACCTGGCAGAGCATGAGACAAGAAAAAAAAGTACTTGACTTAGGATAAACACAATTTAGCAAAAAATCCAACACATCAGTGTGCTATCAACACCATTCTCATTCCAAATCCAAAACAGCACTGTAACAGCTACTGAGAAGAAATTAACTCTTCCCTAGCTAAAATCAGGAGAGTTCCTTAAAAGATTTGGTCAAGGATTTCACTAAAAGCTGATGGGAAATCAAGTAGATTGTATTATTTAGATGGCTCTTATCTACATGTTTGCTGACCCCTTGAAAAACTCATTAGAGGTTTGCAAAACAGGATTTTCTTTTATGTAATCTGTGCTACTCTTCCCAAATGGGTCATATTGATCCATATGGCCTCTCATTCCATCCTTTATTACAAACCCTACTTAACTGCCAGTGCAGATGTCCAGCTTACAGGCCAGTAATTGCCCACTCTCTGTATGGAAATCAAGGTACGAGTGCAATATGGTTACTTACATCACAAGCTATGACATTTTCTTTCTAAATCTTTCCGTCTCTATGTACCTATTGATCAATTAATTTATTGGTTGGACTTTTCTTTTCTTTCTTTCTTTCTTTCTTTCTTTCCTTCTTTCCTTCTTTCTTTCTTTCTTTTTTTTTCTTTCTTTCCTTCCTTCTTTTCTTCTTTCTCTCTCTCTCATATTGGAATACAAGTTTCACTTTTTTACTTTTTTTCCCCTGAACATGAAAACACTGCCCAAGTTAGTGATCACGAGAAAAATTTAACAACTGGTAATATATTTATAGCATTTTTTAACCTTAAAAGCACTGTATGCATTTATCTAACAAAATTCATTAATAGGATGACAATATTGTCAAGGCCTAGATCTAATCAACTGCTTTCTGCATCCTAGGATTGTTTTTTTAATTTCACATTTGCAGAGTACTATATCTTCTTTAATATTCAGTGCTCTTTATAGTTACTTGCTTTTTAATTTTAGGCATATTTTTTGTATACTTAATCCTATGAATTCCTAAATAGTGCTTTATATTTTTCAAAGACCCAGCTTTCTGCTACTGGTCTACCATGGTAACCCGGGACAGAAACTGACCATTTGAGGGTCGTGGTGTTGTTATTGATATCATAAATGGAAAAAAAAAGATACATCCAAGAAATTAAGAATTGCTGATTTTGATGGTTCTCATTGTGGAACAGAAATGGCTGCAAGTTACAAAATGCATAAAATACATTAAATCTGTTGATTGATTAGAATATCTATTCTAGTTAGTTCATATTCCATTCAAACATTTGTTTAAACCCTTCATTGTGAATCAAAGCATCAGATCATAGACTCATAGAATGATTTAGGTTGGAAGGGACCTTAAAGATCATCTAGTTCCAACTGCCCTGCCATAGGCAGGGACACCTTCCACCAGACCAGGTTGCTCAAAGCCCTATCCAGCTTGGCCTTGAACAATTCCAGAGCTGGGACATCCACAACTTCTCTGGGCTACCTCCAGTGCCACTCTCCCAGTAAAGAATTTTTCCTTATATCTAATCTAAATTGCTCCTCTTCCAATTTGAAGCCATTACCTTTTAAAAAGTCCCTCTCTCTCTTCCTTGTAGGCCTCTTCAGGTACTAGCAGGGTGCAGTTAGGTCACCCCAAAGCCTTCCCTTTTCCAGGCCAAACAATCCCAATTCTCTCAGCCTTTCCTCAAAGGAGAGGTGCTCCATTGGTCTTATGAACTTGGTGGCCCTCCTCTGGACTCGCTCTAACAGGTCCATGTCCTTCCTGCGCTGGGAACTCCAGAGCTGGATGAGTTATCTCCTGACGTTACTGGACTGATCTGCTTGGATCCAACCCAAAATAGACATGCTGGAAACAAGCTCTTTATAAAACATACAGATATCGTGAAGTGCCATGGGGTCTTAAGCATGTCAAATAACCTTCCCACAGGGATAAATGACAGCTGGATTACTTACTATAGGCTGATACATGATAGGACAAGGAGTAACGTGTTCAAACTGAAAGAGCGTGGATTGAGATTGGATATTACAAAGAAATTTGTCACTGTGAGGGTGGTGAGGCACAGGAACAGGTTGCCCAGAGAAGCTGTGGATGCCCCACCCCTAGAAGGTGTCCAAGGGCAGGCTGGATGGAGCTCTGAGCAACCTGGTCTGCTGGAAGGTGCCCCTGCCCGCGGCAGAGGGGTTGGAACCAGATGTTTTTCAAGGTCCCTTCCAACCCAAACCGCTCTGTGATCCTGTGTTTCTACATCTCGTCACTACCCAGACGATTCCAGTGTAGGCGTTTATTATGAAGCAGAACGCCCTTCTATTTCCTGCGCAGGCTAGAAAAAACACTGAGAACCGGCGGACGCGGCAGAGGCTCACACACAGCACAAGGACGCGCCGCTGCTGAGGCAGTGCCACCCCCGCCCTGAGGGGGCGTGGCCTGTGCCTGAAGGGGCGTGGCCTGTGCCTGAAGGGGCGTGGTCTGTGCCCGAGGGGGCGCGGTCACAGCCACCGCCCCTACCTCCCTCCCGCGCATGCGCCTGTGGCCGGCTGCTGGGCGGGGCGGGGGCAGCGGCGGCAGCGGCGGCCATGGCGATGGCCGAGAAGTTCGACTCCCTGGAGGAGCACCTGGAGAAGTTCGTGGAGAACATCCGGCAGCTCGGCATCATCGTCAGCGACTTCCAGCCCAGCAGCCAGACGGGGCTCAATCAGAAATTGTGAGGGGCCGTTTGCCAGGCCGCGCCGGGCCGCGGGGCCTTTCCCCCACCCCTCCTATCCCCAGGCTCTCCCTGGCTGGGGCGTCGTGTCCCTGGCCTCGCACCCGCGCAGCGTCCCCTCAGTCGGCTAACAACGAACCGTTTTTCTTCCCAACAGGAATTTCATGGTGACGGGATTGCAGGATATCGACAAATGCCGGCAGCAGCTTCACGACATCAGCGTGCCTTTGGAAGTGTTTGAGTAAGTCGCGCTGCGCCTGGGAGGGGAGCTGCTGCGGTCGGAGTGACCCGAGGTAGCGTGTCTTTGCAGCCTCGGTGTTGTCCCTGAGGGCTGCTTGTCTCTTAAGCCCGATCCTTCTGGATGCCTCACGAGAACGTGAGCAGGCAGAAGAGGGTAAGAGAAGTGATAAATTAGACAAGTGTTTTCACAGAATCGCAGGACGGTTTGGATTTTAAGGGACCTTAAAGCTCATCTAGTTCCAACACCACCCCCACCCCAACCCCCCCGGGCAGGGATGCCACCTGCTAGATGAGTTGCTCAGGGCCCCGTCCAACCTGGCCTTTCAGATCTTTTTTTTTTTTCCTTTTGTTTTTTTCTCATGTTGACTTCTACGTATGTGGGCAGTAACGCAGATTCTGCCTAATCCAGTGTTTTCATAGCATCACAGAACGGGTTGGGTTGGAAGGGACCTTAAAGAACATCTAGTTCCAGCCCCCCAGTCATGGTCAGGGACACCAATTTAGTAAGCAAGCTTTTATTTTGGAAATATACTTTTACAATGGAATAGAGTCAAGATTTAAAGTTGGGGGTAAAAATAAAGTAAGCCAGTACTCAGGTGTTTAGTTTCAGGAGTGGTAGAGAATTAAGACATTAAAAGAAAAATCATAAGTGTAGAAGAAGAGTTTCACAAGAGAAGTTTAGTAGCTGCCAAGTTAGTTTACTGGTGTGTCTTGTAAGTCCAGATGTCACTGGTCTGCTGTATTCTAGTGTGCTACTGGCTATACAGGACTTTTTTGAGTTGGGCTTTCACTCCAGCTGTAAATTTGTGGTGACGATCTTAAATGTTGTTTTCTTTACTCAGTGATGGAATTTCCCTTTGCCGGGCCCTTGTATAGCAAAGCAAAAATACACATAGGTTTGCTGATATGGTTGTGTTGATTTTTACTCTTTACTGTAGCATGTGCCTTCTCATCCTTGAATTGCTGGGTGCCGTATTTCTTTGTGCTTGTTGCTCACCGTGTCCTAACTAAGCTACTTCATGGTTACTGGCCTTTCAGTTGCTTGGGAAAAGACCATCTTTCTTCATTCATCTGTGCTTACTGCCTCTGAGGAGCTGGTAGATACATGTTTTTATTTGCTTTTAATACTTTCTTCAAAGCTCTCCAGGTTTTATGGAAACAGAATTTTAAAGAAACTGTTTGCTGGCCATAGCCCCATCCTCCTTGAGCTGTCTTTAGGAAATGGCTGGGTTAAACTGTGGGTTTTTAAATGCACGTTTCGGATAGTAGTAGAAAGAAAAAGTAAGGTAAATAATGCTGTACATTGGAGAGCATCCTAGTAGGAATTTGATCATTTGGGCAGTATCTTTTCTATTTTCAGATACATCGATCAAGGCCGCAACCCTCAGCTCTACACTAAAGAGTGTCTGGAACGAGCTTTGGCTAAAAATGAGCAAGTAAAAGGAAAAATTGACACAATGAAGGTAAACTAGAATTTATGAAATTATCGGTGCAATAATGTATTTGATAAGTTTTTACTTTTCTGTAATTATGTAGGTACTTTTCATTTGTGCCTTTATTAAATTCTGTTATTATGTGATTTGTATGAGAAATTGCTCTGCATCCCTGAATCTTATTTGATGCTAATATAGCCTGTTCAGGAAGGGAAATTAGTAGTTCATCCCACAGTTGGGGATGCAGATGTCACTAGGATTTTATTTTGGTTGAAGTTTCATTAGCAGTACGGATATTTTATTTGGGGTTTTTGGCAGATCTGTAATTCTGCTGTGTGTAAATTTAGAAATAAGCAAAAGAAAAGGGGTATTTTTTCGGTCTTGAATGGATCTTAGAGGGTTAAAATGTCAAACATGCACTATAAGCATGAGTTAATCTTTATAAAATTAATGAAAATGAATGCTGGTGTTTGGGGTTTTCTGAGCTTGTATTTTCATCTAGTATGAACTTAAGCATTCTTTGATACTGTTTAGCTGCTGGAACTACTGCTGAAAAGCACAGAGAAGGGAGCTTAGTGAGTTTTGAGAAAGGGCTGTTTGTGTTTCAGGATGTTCTTTGGCTGAACTTAATTAGTGTGGAGTATGACAAATTGTACTGCGCAATGTAGACATATCTCCATATTCCCTAAGCTTCTATTTCTTTTGATATGCTCTGTGCTTGTAAATGTTGTGGCAAGAATTATGTATTTCTAAGCCAGGTGTGAGTTTCTTTTTGAAAGTGGAGTGGGTTCCATATCAGATCAAGAGGACATATCCTTTATCAGCTTTTCTTAATAAGGTTAGGCAGATATTGCTGCACCAGAGTTTAGTAGCGAAGTTCAGCTGCTTAGTATTTCTTAGGAGAAAATGCTAGTTAATTTCTGAAAATTTTGGAGCATTTTAGTCTGCCTAGTGCATTGCTAGTGGATTTCACTTGAGCATTTTCTGTGTATTTTGTGAGCAAAATTTGTGTTTGGTTTTGAGGTTTGTGTGGTTTTTGAGGGTTTTTTGTGTACCATTATCTTAGGTCACTCAAATGTAAGGCTATGTTGTATACAAACATTTCTGTTCATCAGATAACATTGCTTGATTAAATAAGTTCAGATTACATATATACATTTTCTTCTCTTTTCAGAAATTTAAAAGCCTATTAATTCAAGAACTGACAAAGGTGTTCCCAGAAGACATGGCAAAGTACAAAGCTATTCGAGGAGAAGATCCTCCTCCCTAAGATGGCCTTTGATAGCTCTAAAAATATCGCATAAACTGACACCACCTTATAGAAACATTGATTGGAGAGAGGGGGAATCCAGGCCCTCATAACAACTGTACTAAAAATGGCAGTGATGAACTGTAAAGGAGCCTCATGATTGTTGATGGTTCTGGTCTGAAGCTACTTTATCTTTCTGAAGACATCTACTCAGAGACTGTAGTTGAAAGTTCCTGTGGTAATCTGCTTTTCTTTCCTGAAAGGTTTTGGAGATTTGTAAATGCCTACAGGTCATCAATATAGAGCATTTCCCACAAAGTGCATTTCCAGAGCAAAAAAACACGTTTTTTTGGCCTCTGAAAACTGTGCCTCAGGATTGTGCACTCATCTGTTTTTAAGAGAAATGCATTTATTACATTTGATTATTTTTCGTTTGTAAACTTCAGGGTTTTTTTAATTGCAGTACAAACAGTTGACTGCTTTCGTCTTGCCAAATTTTGTTGAGGAGGAACCTGTCAAGGGCTGCAGTTTTCATGTGTCAGAATTAGTCGCACCCAGGAAAACCTTCAGGTGTTTTGTTTTGTTCTATGAGCTACACTGCAGGTGGCTGAGGATAGAGTAAGTGAGCATACCTGGGGACTAGCTCCTCAACAATATATTTTGTACAGTATTTAATGTAAGCTTTTGTTTATTCATATTCTTTAAATAGGTTGTTGAATAAAAATTTGAAAAAATCTAAATCCTGATGTTTTTCTGTTGTGTGCTGCTCTTTGGAGAGTGAACTGAAAGCTGTAAAAAAATAGCATATTCCTCAATTCCATGGTTTTAGAAATAAAATGTATATCAAAACCTGGCTGTTAAAATTTTACATCTGAAGGTAAGGTCAACTGGGTATTTGGTTTTGTGGTGAAAACTTCCGTCTCAGTACCTGAAGCAGGAGATTTTGGGGATCAGCAATTGTCACCTGAAGTCCTTCTGGTTACCTGCAAGGTCATCCATGGGATGTGTTGATATGTAAGGTGGTCCCGACAGCACACTGGGCACCTCACCCAGGGGTCTGGTGTGTGTGCAGAGCACTGGGTTTGCAGTGGGAGCAAGAGGAGCTCTTCAGTCTAGGAGATTTGGGAAGCTGGAACCATTTGTGCTTACGTTTATTCTTCCAGATCTATCTTTTTTTTTTGCAACAGCAAATTATTACTTTAACTTTCATCTAGTTGCTAAACGGAGTGGTTTTGGGCAGGAGCTCCAAAATAGCACTACGTGCATGTGCTACATAGCAGACCTATCTAGCCTTCTAAAGACCTTAACAGGGATTTAGGTATGTTTTGAGTTATTTGTGCCAAATTTTGCACACCTGAAGCACCATCTGTGCTGTTGCCTGCCTGAAGCAGAGCCCATCCATGACGCCAAGCACCATTTGCCTGATCAAACTTTGACATAGCAAAAGAAAAAAAAAAAGACAGAAAACTAGGTGTTCCTTTTAAAACTTATTACCTGGCAGTCTAAACTAATTCAATTGCTGCCTGATTTTATCCTGCCCTGGTCTGTACACTTGGTTTTTTGTTTGGTCTTTGTTCCACCACTAATCACTTTTTCCTTCGCAGTTTTACTATATGAACTTAAAGTGTGTTTTGCTCAGCCTGGATTGCCCTAGGTCCCTATGAGCTGTTGAAGTCAGGCCTGTGACTGGCAGGTGGGATGTATATAGGACACAAGAGGGTAAAGTATTTTTCCGGTGTGTATAATGTGGAAAAAAGCTCGAGAGCAAAACAATCAACAGCAGGTAGGTGAAACTGTTTACGTGGTAGTTCAGAGAGAACATGTAGGGGTCAAGAGACTTGTAGATGCTGATCTGAATACTGGAGTATTCTGGCTCCTAGCACTGACACCAGTTTGAATTTCAGACTTGGTGGAGCAGGACATCTAAAAACTAGAGCTTCCGAGCTCTCTCTCTGTTTTTATCTCTTTAGATTAGTAGAATCACAGAATGGTTTGCATTGGATCTAAAAGATCATCTAGTTCCAATCCCCCTGCCATGGGCAAGTTGCTCAAAGCTTTCTCCAACCTGACCTTGAGCACTTCCAGGCATGGGGCATCCACAGCTTCTCAAGAAAACCTCTGCCAGTGCCTCATCACGCCCACAGTGAAGAATTTATTCCTAATATCTAATCTAAACCTACCCTCTTTCAGTTTGAAGCCATCACTTCTTGTCCTGCCATCAGCCTGGAGTCAGAGAACCATGGAGGAGCAAGCATTTCCTCAACCCTGAGGCCCTGAAAATGTGTGAAATGTCTGCTCTGTAAGTGTATAATTTGTTATTGTTGTCATTAGTTAATAAACTGAGTACCCAATGCTGGCCAGAGTGAAGATGGTTGCCCCCATAACACTGGCATCCATGGTTGCTGATGAGAGGAAGGTCCAAAGCTTCCCCAGCTCAGAGAAGTGATTTACAGCCAGTGCATGGAACACAGACTTTCCCTGGGTATCTAGGTGGTCACGGTAAACATGGCGATTGTGATAATTAGTGGAGGTGGAGGATTTGGGAGTAACATTCCTTATAAGTCACCTAATCGTGAGATCCCAGCAGTCCGTGTTTTGTGAGGAGTCTGTATAAGAAAACATTTTTTTTTGGCTTGAGTGATACATACATCAGAAATATAAATAAATAAAAAACAGAAAAAAACCTCTGCTAAATCATCAAGTTTCATGTTCTGCTCAGCTTCAGTTCCAGCTTTTTGACACTTTCTTATCCTACCATTTTGTGATTGCTTAACTTCCTGTTTCTGGGCTAGTCATGCAAAATATTGCTATTGCTGCAACTGTCCGTATTTAGCATAATATAGAAGACAGGTAACTGTTGCAATTCATGTGTATTTTAGAGAAGAAAAGGTGGCCAGAATAAGTACCTTTGAGTTTATAGTGTAGAATGAAAATTGCTAGAAACGATGTTTTCCATTTCCAGTTGCATATGGAACAGAAAAATCCAACAATCCAACCTAATTTTTCTCTAGTTTGTTAATTGGTTCTCTGAAAAGGAGCATATGTATGAATCACCCTGATGTATGCTCTGGTTAGATGATAACCTTCAAGACATTTGTTAAAGGAGACTTACATCTTTCCTCTTTTCCACTCTGCTACCTGAATTGCATGGTTGGAAGTGAGCTGGAATTTTATTTAAAGGTAGCATCAAAATAACATCAGCCAGGCAACAAATAATCTAAAATAATTAAAGGACAACACAAATCTATCTCAAAGGAAAGTATGAAACCATTCAGGTTTCAAATATGTCCTTGAATTTTTAGTAAGATTTTGGAAATAATTGGGAATATTTAACAACAGGTAATTGCTCATGTCCTTATTACGTACACTGTGAAATTAGGAGATACTAGATAATGCTGCTGGGTAAACAAGATCTTTAGGATGGAGCGTGTGGCCCATGCGTGTGGCCCATACAAACAAAGTCAGTATAAAATTCTTTTGCTTGAGCGTGGAAAGAAATACATCAAGAAGGTGCAAAGGATTTTACTGCAACCTGTTAAACCTCAGCATCCTCTCTGTCCCTTTTCCTACTGGAAGGAGAAGCAGTTGGGTGCCCAGCCTTCTTCCCCTGTCCTTGAAACCTCTTTTTGCTCTTTTATGCTTAAATCTTCTCATGAAGAACACCTAATGCAGAACTGTGAAGTCTGACAAGAATAGACGTACCTGTTACAGGAGTTGAATGCTGCAGCTGCTCAGCTGTTGGTATATCTAACCTCTTTTTTTTTTTCATGCAGATCAAGGCACTGTCGTTAGGCAGTTGTCAGCGTAAGATGAAGTACTGGTGTGCCTGAGGCAATCTGTTACTCTTAGACCATTCGGAAGAGAGTTTCTTGACCCAAAAAGTCATTCTAGGCAGAGCAGTTTGGGTTTCACTGATTGACCTTTCTAATTTAGTTGGATGAACTGCTAAGTGCTGGGAATGGTTTGATGATTTTACAAATATTTGGTATTGTGATGTTTTTATAAATTACTTTCTTCAATGAATGCAGTTCCCAAGTGATTGAAAGTGCTTATGATTCCAGTAGTTACCCCAGTTACTCTGTAATCTCATCTCTGACTCCTCTCTGATCATAGAAATAGAGTAAATAAACCCTGCAATCCACTTCTTTTTGCCCTAAATGATCTTTGAGATTTTAACTAGATCAGTTAGAACCTGCTAACTGAACTTGCTGGCATACTGAAACCTCTCTAAATCAGTGTATTCAAAAGGTGAATTGTATAAACAAAGCCTTAAAAAATGTGTAAGAAGTGTTCCAAATACTCAGCTTAACAGCATGTTCATAATAGAGAAATATCCCTGCCAAGAATATTTCTGGATACTCATGTTTCAACACAAAGTAATTTCTTACTCTACTATGATTAATAGCAGCAGTGTTTCTGGGCAGGTGCCAGATGTCCTCCAGCTCTGCAAAACAGAGAGCCAAGGTGACATGAATGTCTGCCCTGCTCTGTGCTTGCTGCATGTATTTCAATTACTTCCATATGCTGAAAATGCTCCTGTATATTTTCTTGATTAAAATAATAGAGGAGCACACAGGATATTTCTGTAACAGCTCTTGTAATGCTGTCAATTCAAATCAGGAATCTGTATTTTCTTTATTGTTTTATATTTCATACTGAGTACTAGGTTGTATTTAGTCTCAATAAGAGGTAAAAAAGAAACATCTTTCTGCACAGTATGATAATCTTTAAAACAATTCCTTCTCTTCTCCTGAAAGAAAAGTCCTCTTAATGTGCTAAGAAATCGCACTTAAAATTTCCATTCCTAAAAAGCTGACCTGAATCTGCTTCACTTGCTTTTGGCAATTTGGTCATTACATTAAACAAATTTATCCAAATATTCCTTGAAGGAAGACAAGGCTACTTTGATATATATATTCTGGGAAAAGGTTATTCAAAATTAGTGTTAAGCTTTGTTATTTAACAAGTTACTTGGGTCATATTTATGTAATTTCTGCTGCAAAAAATAGCATTTACTCTTTATGTTAATTGTTGACATTCATAAACTTTTATTTGGAATGCTGCTAAGGATTCAAAATTCCTGGGATGAAATAAATGTAATGATATATACCAAGCCACTTCTCTACCATCATGAAAATTTTCAGTCTTAGTCGGTAAACAAAGAGAAGTTTATAATTGTCTGTTACCAAAATCACCAGTAGGTGCCATTTTTGTAGGGAAAATATTTCAGGCACCTTAGAAACACGCTGCCGAAGTAAGAGATTATCATTTGAATATATGAGAAATTCCATCCTCAAGCTTATTATTTGTTTCAAAGTATTACTTCCTTTTCCATAATGGACTGTTATCTATTAATTTATTACATTTGACTTATACTGTTTTGAAAGATTCTCTTATGTAGTCAAAACCCAAGAGCCAAGAAGTTTCAGCAGATAAAAATGACTATAAATAGATCTCTAATCAAACATTAGATGTCACTCGGTCTAAGACTATTTAATGTAATTTCTGGTCATCACATATTAGGTTACAATGCTTACATGAATAATTGAATAGGCATCTGGTACTCAATAAAACAAAAGATGGATTCGGTTTTTCAGCAAATCTTACTGAAGAGAAGTATGTTAAAAAACCCCCAACATTTCTTCTTTCAACAATCGTAAGCATAAATTATATGACAGCTGCTTTATTGCTTTTTATTCAGCCTGGGAATTTCTCCTCTTACACAAGACACTGCAGAAGACGCATAGCTTCATAGATGCACTTTTTCCTTGGGCAGACTTTCTGCTTTTATATAAGTGGACTTCCTGAGGTTGTCCCGTGTACGTGTAACCTCTGTGATCTCTAGAAGTTGCAGAGCTTAAGATTGCAAGAAAAATCTGACTTGCTGCTCAGCAGCGATGCTCTATTTAGATCATGTGGAGGAAAAAGAACCATTAGGAGTCCATGTTGGAACTTGCTGAGATCATGGTGAAAGCAGAAGAAAGGAAGCCATTAGTAAAACTCCTTCTTTCTCTCATTTTTTTTTCGCTCCAAAATTCATCATAGAATCCGTTACAAAGCTTGCCATGGAAATATTGCTGTTGCTGTTACCTTTATCATTATTTGAGGAACACAGACTGAGGAAACATGATAGACGTGTGAAAAGAGGATTCACAGGCAGAGAAAATTTTGCCTCAACAACGTAGCAGTACACAGTCTGGGTACACTTCCCTAGTCTCTGATTCAGCATGTGTAGATGTGGCACTTAGGTGCATGGTCTAGTGGTGGACTTGGCAGTGCTGGGTTAATGGTTGAACTCGATGATCTTGAGGGTCTTTTGCAACCTTAACAATTTTATGATTCAATGACATCCTCATCCTGTCTTCCTGATGTATATTATCTTTGAGCTTTATAAGTCTCCATGGAATATTTTTTCCTTCATGAATTTGTTGGGCTGCCCTCTGAACTCCAAACAGAGTTCATCTATACATCATTGATTTCCAAAGCTCACATATGCTTTTAGGGAGCTCCAACAGCCCTCCCTGTATCTATGTAAAGCCTTCACTGCACCAAAAGCTGTGTTAGATTTTCCCTAATACATACTTTCCCTGATATATAATCTTGCTTTTGCTGTTTCTGGATGATTGAGGTGTTCTTCTTTATAATTTCAGGATTACGAAAGTAGTTGGGCAAGTCAGATTCCTGGCCTACAAAGATACCTGCACAGACTGTATTTATCCAGAACCGTGCCATCTAAGGAAAAGACAGTGTACACAGCTTTTAAGCAAACAATTGCATAAAGTATATGTCAATTTATGTTCATATATAAAATCCTCCAGTATTTTTTCAGAGGATTTGTCAACTTTGATGGAATGTTTTAAAATCCTTTTTTCTAAATGATGGCAAAGGACAAGGACCTTAGCAACACGTGCATTTGCTGCATCAGGTACATGTGCTTTTTAAGAGTAAATATTCAACTGAAACTTATAAAAGACATCCTCCTTTGCACAGGGATCGTCCAGAATAAAATCGCATTTCTTTAAGTCCTCTTGCCACTGATATAAAATTAAACTTACTTTCAGAAAAGCTTAGGAGACTGAGTTTTAATATTATAGCATGTTAACTCTCCCCTGTAAACCATCTGGGAACTAGATCAAATGCATTTTGAAAATATAGAAAAAGGAATTTCTGTCTCACAGCTTTGGCATTTCCCTTTCTTATCTTCTTATCTGCACTCTTCATCTGGTCAAGTAAACACAGATGCATTTAAATGAACATGTGAAAGTTCAAATTGTCATAGCCTGCGGTTGTACGATCATTTAAATAACAGATATACGTTAGCAATAATAAATCAATACGTGTAAAAATGATATTTAAATGTACAGGTATGGAGTCATCCAACTCTACACAACCAGAAACTGTACATTTTTCAGGTTATGATGAATTGACCTCCATACCATGCTGTACATACCATACCGTACTGATATTTTCTCATGTAAGAATCCAGGAGCCTTTTTTTTGAACTGTAGTTCTGTATTCTTTAGTAACTTATATTTTTACAAGTGTATATATGTACTTTGTGCAGTAGTATTGAACTTTCTTCAGAAAGTTGTGGCCATATTGTAGCTCCATGAGCTGTAACAGCTGCTTCATTTACTGAGTGCTTTAACAATTCCATACAGATTAAAGCCACAAGAGAACTATTAAAAATTGAAGGGAATTATAACAATTCTGCTGGCCTGTTTTCTGCAAGTGATCTTATAAATTGCAGAGCTAGAAAACTGCAGAACACCTTCCATACAATCTTATCCAGTTGCCAGTATAATAAGAGGGGCACGAAGCAGGTGCCAATAATCAAATACATGGTTAATGGGATACGTATTCCCTTTGAAGAAGGCATCCTTAAGACTCATCAATAATTATAAATTGCTGCAAATTATTGAAGCTGGTTTATCTCCTGGGCATAGCAACAGAAAAAAGTGTTGCAGAGGCAGCAGTATTTTGGGAGATGTGATAATGAGACATAAAGGCTACTCTGATCCATTTTTATAGTAGCTGCCTTTGCAACAGTTCTGAGGTAGCCCCAGTAAGGGTGTGATGAAAGATTTAGATTTGCCTAAGGAATTGACAATATTCTCCCATTCTTCGGTTGGTTTGAATTGACTCTGTTCACTAGAATGAAAATCTTTTTTTAATTTTGCAACTTTTGCAATAATGGCGGAACCCAGGGACCTGAGGGCAGGCATTGATTTACTGCCTCTTTCTCTTTTAGGTGCACTGAACAACAAACTGTTGCTAATTTCAAAGGACTGTCGTGTCTTAAAGGAAGATGCTGCTCCATTGATGCAGAAAGAATTTGCAAAATTGACTGGATTTTTTTATAAAGTTGAAGCTCTTATGCAACAGCAACCTTTAGTATTATTGCAACTAAGATAAAATTGCAAAATCAATGACTCTAAACGTTACATACAAAGAATTTGGAAGAAGATAAAGAAACTTAAAAAAATGCTTATGTATAAAGGTAGAAGAGACAAGATCATATTACCAGCCCTCCTACATTCCTGAGAAATTCTTAATATTGGAGACTATAAATTTTCACTCAGGAATTCTTTGACTAAGTTTTAAAAGTTGAGCTATGCCAGTTAAAATATTTCACTAAAAGCCAGGCAAAGTCCAAATGTAGGTCTTAGACACAATGGTTCTGATGTAAAGTAAACGTTACAACCTCCACATTTATGAGCAGGCTCTAGCAGTTATGTGCCTGATCTGTGCTATCAAAGTGATGATTCACTGTATCCCTTGTTTTTCTCTCTGCAAGTGACTGATCCATGTTGTTCAAGACAGTCAGGAACCAAACTAAAACTGTAAGAGAAGAGTTCTTGTAATGGCATGCTGGGAATAGCCTGTGAGGGACAGACATCCATCCTGATGTCCTTGACAGCATCCCGGGTAAACACAATTGTAGAATTGTTCCAGTTGGAAAAGGCATCTAAGACCATAACCCAGCACTGCCAAGTGCACCACTAAACCATATTCATAAGTGACACATCTATACACCTTTTAAATACCCCTAGGGCTGCAAATATTCAGCAGCAAAGTCCTCTCCTTGCAAAGGTGCATAGGTAAAGCTGAGGTGCAGTGTGCAGGCACACTGGGCGATGCATTATCTGGGGGGACCTGTAGTGCTCTTACAGTCCTGTCTGCAGGTCCATGTCCCCACAGCATCCATACCTTCTATCAGGAATTGGTCCTGGTGTGGTCTGAGTCTACCATATATACACCCTGTATGGCTTTTTTAAGACTGAAAGTCTCGTTGGTGTTCATTTATGTGAAGCAGCATTTCAAAACTGAATCCTACTGTGTAAATAAACTACTGGCAGACTGTCATCGAGAAAATAACAGGAGTGAGGCCGAGGCATCTCCAAAGAGCAGTGCAAATACTAATTTTCACAATATTCCTGTGGCAAATGTGGTTCAAGTTGCAGAATTATGAAGTGAATGAGAACCAGAAACACAGGCTCCAGGCAGAGAAGATGTAGGAACTAGGCTCCAGCTGCCTCCAGACCTGTTCCTCAAGTGGACTAGAAGTGCTTTACATGTGCAGTACAGATAATCAGAAAACGTGCCAGCTTTAAACTGAAAGAGTGCTGAACTAATCAATATGACAAAGTATTTTGAAGCAGCATTAGCTTGCAAAGCTGCTCAAATCTGTTTTTTTCAGGCTATGTTAAAATTAATTTTAATGCATTTTAGCAAGTGTGTCAAAAGAATTCTGAGGGGAGAAGTCCATTAATACAGATCACTCGCCAGACCCAGACTGAACGGTTTTACAGCCTGGATCATAAAAACAACTTACGTCTATTTAGCAAGATGCCTCAGGAACCAATTTTCTGGAGCCACTGCAATTGCTCACCATGAAAATTGCAGGTTGTGTTCAAGAAAGGGTACACACCAGCAGAACCTTTGTGCATTTGCTCCACTTTTTGCCGAGCTGTTTTGGCTGCAGCTTTCTGAGCATCATATCTCATTTACAAGGTGACCCAGAACACAAAACCTTGTAATTAGCCTGGAAACCCAACCTGCTTTCTATCCTTGCCTGCCAGAACCCTCGCCTTCTGCTGCCCTTGGTTGCGATGGCAGCACTCTCCCAACAAAGGGGGGGTCTTGTGCAGAAGGAGAACAACAGAGCCAAGATGCTTAGAGCTTTTTCACGCGGCCAGATAAATATTCATGATGCAACTGTGTGCTTAAGAGCTGCTTTTGGAATTAAGTTCTAGGGCTACTGTTCACCCTCAAATAACATGCAGAAGAAACCTTTCCTTATTAAAAAATAAACAAATTCCCAGATAAACTGCAAATGTAATATCAGTTTCCTTCCCCAAATAGCAGTTGGGAACTGCCAAGTGAGGACGTTGCTGTACGAAGAAGGATGAATCAGGTGCCTGACCAGTGTAAATCGGTCTGTTGAGATCCATAGAACCTCTCCAGTTTTCACTAGATGGCAATTAACATTTGGCACGTTGCATTCATGGTACAATCAAAAGCAGAATCATTCTAACTGATGAGTAGTTGTGCAATGGTCTATGTACTCCTTTTAAGTATGTGGTACAGATTTCTTAAACGATACAAATCACAAAAGGTCATAAATAAATACATCTGCAAGTGTATTAAGTGGCTGATCTTTTAAATAATTTATCCTCTTATCCTGTGTGGCTTTCTCTATGGCATCTCTTTTCATGCCACTGAATTTTTTTGTTTCCCCTGAAGTGGTAAACAACCAAAATGGCTGAACACGCTTTGAACACGCTTTGCCACCTATTCCAGTGCTACAAACTGGAAACTGTAAATTATTTTAACGTGTCATTAAAAAAAAAAAATATTCTGGGATGATTTCAACAGCATTTTTAAAAATAGTTAACATCTGTGCTGACCAGGACTTATTTTAGCTCATAAATCTCATAAGCGTCAAACAAGATACTGTACCTTCAGCAGAACACTGATTACTATAATACGTCTTTATGTCATGTACTGACAGAGATGCAGATTCAAAAAAATAGGAGGGCTTGAGTGGTAGAGATCAGCTTTAGGTTCGGTGATACTAAAACACCTCAAGGAGGGGGGGGGAACTGAGGAAAGAAGGCTGCTTCTATTTGGGTATCCCAGTTTGGATTAAGGGTTTTATAGTTCTTAACCAGTGTATGAACATGTTTGTGGCAGGCTGCTGTAAAGTGAAAGACTGAGAAGTACTGTATCACTGGAGAGTAAATTTTGGGTTCTCCTAAATAGTATAGAGTAGACTGTAATTCATTCTTGAAATAACAGAATTTACTTAATCTAATACCTACTATATAGTTGCTTAGCAACTCAGACAATACTAACATCCTTAGCCAGGTAGGATTGAGTTCCTTTTCTGAATTTCTGACAGAATCTTTCCATTCATTTAAAGTTTTGGAATACCCTTATGCTCTAAATCCAAGGCCATTCCCTTCCTTTTCTCTGCACAAGAGGTAGCCTTGATTTAGGGGAAGTGATTCCACAGAATTGAAAGCTGTGACGTATTTGATACATCTCTATGACCCTACAGTCTCTTAGAACCATCTATGAGAAAACACAGATTAATTTTGTTTTCATTAAATAATTTGGTTAATTTTCCTTGATTTGTTTTTTTTTTTACCTAGTCTTTGTCCTGAAACATACACACTGTTGATGTGACTGGGATAAATGGAAAAGCAGAGTTCATAGGGTACAGGAGCAAACTTCCCTTTCATGCAGGGTTCCAGGAAGATCTGATGCCACTCAGAGTGAGCCTGCTGGAAGGCCACCAGGATGGCCATGAGGCTGGGGCTGGCCGGAGGGAAGGACATGGCTTATCCTGGTTAAGAAAAGGCTAAGGAGGAATATAACTGCTGTCTTAGAGTAACTACATCTGATTTATAGAGAACTTTGCACCAGACTTTGGTTGGATGTACACAGTGAAATGAAAGGAAGAAACTTTTCCACCAACATGGCACAACAAGAGATATGCCAGAGATGTGTAAGGAAGGACTTCTTCCATGGTGAGAGTAGTTAAGCACTGAAACAGATTGCCCAAAGAGATAGTGAATTTCCTTCCTTAGCAGTTCTCAAGACTCACCTGGATGGCTTCCAGCAGTCCTTTCCAATTGTGTCTTCTGTGATTCCTTCTCAGAGACATGTTATTTATATTTTTCTGTGATTTCTGCACCAGGACACATTATGGATTCCACTCCTCACTGAAATACATAGGAAGATAACTAAGCCCCATCGTAAGGCTTAGATAGTGTAACAGACCATGAGAAAGTACTGAACATAACAAGAGAAACTGCCAAACATAACAAACAGCAGAGTGAGCAGCTGGTAAATATTACAGCATGACATCATGAGAAATAACTGGATTTCACAGCTGGCTATGTGAGAGAAGGACAAGCTCCACAGGTAACTGTAAGAGAAAAACTTCTTCACAGAAAGAGACCCTGGAGATATTTAAAAAATGTGTGTGGAACCTGGGGACATGGTTTAGTGGTGGGCTTGGCAGTGCGGGGTTAACAGCTGGACTTAATGATCTTAGAGGTCTTTTCCAACCTAAATGATTCTGTATCATATAAGCCTGAGATATTATAGGTAACAGTACCAGAAATGCAAATGTGGTTATGGTTATAGAAAACTGGAACCAATGGGGGAAAAGTAGCTAACGTAATTTGTTTATTTGGCAGGAGACGGGTAGAAAAAGAGAGAGATCAAAGTTGGAGTGGGAATTATAAGCTTGGGAAAATGGAGAGAAGTGGGGATAAAAGAAGACAGTGAGCTGCTGGTTGACATTGCTGTATGATCAAGTCCTGCCTCAGCTGCAGTCTCTCTTATCTTCTTACTAAATCTTGTTCTTTACTATTCTTTCCTGTGCAATCTCACTCTTGAACCCGTGCTTGTGTGGAGAGGTCTAAGTTTCAGCAGCCAAAGAAAGGGCCATGTGTCAGAAGTGTCCACAATGCCAACAACAAGACAGCACAGGATGCAGACATCTTTCCCTCTGTGATGAGGGAAAGGAGATTAGGGCTGGGGCCTATGAGCTGCCATTGTGAAGTGGAGGACTTGGCGTAGCTGCTAGCTGATATCTGCTCATTACAGGTGGGACAGGATCAGGCTGAAAAGCTTCAGCAGGAACAGAACTTCGAAGGACTGGAGATAAAGTGTTTTGCCCTGTTCAGTAACGTAAGTCTTTTAAACTTGACATTTGTGATCCAGACACGATAGCATATATTGCTAGCAAACAACAGAAAACCAGGAAGAGGGCTGAGGGAGATAAGTATGCAGCAGTAGATGTTTGCTTATTCTTTTCCAAATTGCTTGGCTGCCATGGAGATAAGCATAGTGCAGATACCAAGAGGAACTACTGTTATTCCTGCACATGCCATGCTATAGCACTGTGTATATTTATTAAGCCTTAAAAATAAAGTATTTCAGGAGAGAGAAAATTTAGAAATTCTGAATTCTCACATGTACAAAGTGTATTGTCCTCCAAGAGAAAAAGAAAACTTCAGAAAGCATAAGAATTGAGACCAAGGACTGGCTCTCCGTATCTGAGGTTTTGAAATGAGGCTTGGAGAACAGGAATTTTGTGTATGTTGTAATAATAATTTATTAAATTCTATGGGCTTCATTCTGGTTTTTTCTTTCTTCTATTTCAGTAAGGCTTAAGCCGCTGAGCAAAAAGGGGGAGATGGTGGAATATTAATGACATTTTATTTGATATTTGATTCTTCTTTTCATAGAGAACTCTTCCAGAAAGAGTATATCCGTACTTGACATCTCTGGTCTGGTTCCACAGCTGGGAGGAGTATATCTGCAGTTATAGATATATATCTGCATTTGTTCTTGTTTGAATTAGTGCCTCTGGAAATCTTGATAGGGATATACTTTTGGAGACTGGCCCTAGCATGGCTTCATAAAACCACAGACCGCCCTGTTCCCTCCATGCATTCTGTTCCATATAGATAAGTGAGAAGAAATCCCAGCACCCTGAGAACCTCTCCAACTCATAAGAAATGTTGAGGAGAGGCACATGCTTTAAGCCTTGCTCTCAAAGTCTGTTATGACTTCACCCAGGTTGAAGGAGAACATCTAACCCTCAGTCAGGATTCATAACTTTGAATCACCTCTGGCCAAGTTTTTCTTAGGAAATACAAAACTACCTTTGGGGTGTATAGACCTCTTCTGGCTTTCCTTGTCTTCTTGAGGAAACCTGAACACCATGCCAAACCTATACTATGCCATCAGGATACCAGCTATTCTGAGTGCTGGGAAAAGTTTACAGCCCTTTCTGACAGCAGTGCTCCCCTTCCCACTGAAATGGAAGCTGATGAGTTGAAGTCAACCTTCATTTGTTCAGAAAGATACCAGGTTTGGCCAGTGTTGCAGTTAAAGCACTCTGCTGTGATATGTGACATGCAAGGATTTGTAACAGAAACACACAGACTGAGATGATGGCATGAGCACAAATAGATTTACATGACGGCACCTGAAGAAGCACAGAGCACAGGTTGGAAGACTGGATGACATCAATAGCCAATGTGACAGAAATAAAATCAGCAGCAACTAAGGAAGGTGCTACTGCACCAAGACAGCAGTACTACTAACTTGACAGCAGAAGACCTGCACTCTGACAGCAAGAGGATGACTGCATAGCTATAGCATGTGGGTTGTGCCCCTCTCATCCTGATATTCGAACAGAAAGACAGATTGCAGCCACAAGACACAGAAAATGAGGAAATGAAAGAAAATGGGCAGCCACCTTGCCTAACGTTTTTGGTGGCTATTGTAGGGGAATTTCTGAGGCAAAAGGTTATGCTTCAATAACTGGTAACTCCTGAGGGGTGCAAAATAACTGCCCCAAAGCAGTTGTTACCAGCAAAGAGATTTCAGAATACATAGCAAGGATTCAACAGCTGGCACTTCTCATTCTCCATGTTATGCATAAGTGATACATCCCAAACTACTAATACACGTGTTTATTTGAGTAAAACTAAGGAAAGAGCTGTAGACTGAGTAAGTTTTATTTAAAATTAATATCACCTTCTTTTCTCATAGGGTCTTGTACTGATTTTCATTACCTTAATTTGAAATGGTTCCAGTCCTTGTTTTTTGAATATATCACTGCCATATTAGGTATTCAGCAGTTTCTGGGCAAGTGTTCTAAAGCTTAAGCTGCAGTTGCCATAAATCTCTGACTCAATAATCAATAATTATTCTGTAAAAAGTAGAACAGGCTGAGATACTGAGGGCTTTTCATATCAGAAGACCTGATATCAAGGCTGTTCCACCCTTTTATTTGCAGGGATAAGGTCTGGCAAACTATAGGAATACGAATATGAACATGCAAAGGGTTGGTTTGAGGGAGTAAGGAATGAGTAGTGGTACTCCAGTTCTACTTCTTCTACTCTCACTGCAAAAGTCTAAAATAATCTCTGGCCTTTCCTCATTCACACATATTTATCACATCATGTGAAGTGTTTGGTGCAGAGAAAGTCTCCGGCTATCAGCAGGATACTTGTTGGTTGCTTGTAGTTCAAATTAGGCCATGAGCTGCCACTTGAGAAACTAGAATAGAGTTTCATGGTGAGAGTGTTCAAAAAGAGCTTTAGATCTTGATTTCCACAGGCAGAGAAACACCATCTCTGCAGCATTGCCTCTCATGTCAACCCCAGGGCTCTTTTATAAAAGACATGACAGCACTGCTTTCTCTACTCACTGTTCTCCTTTATCTTCATCTCTTGTCTGTGTACTTGGTGAGACCATCCTCTACAGGATATCTTCCCTCTATCTGCAGCATGGCAAAGCCATAAGTTGAATCCACACATATAACTATGTGGATTCTTCTTCCACTTCAAGTCACTGGGGTCAGAAGCTGCTGAGAATCCAGGTGTTAACTGGTAGAAATACTAAAGAACTTTATTATTTTTTAAGTCAAGAGAAGGCAGAATGTTTTAAAAGGGGCTGGCAGTGCTAAAGGCAAGGTCAAAGTTATCCGCTGCTCTCCCTTTGTCCAAAAATACAGTCATTTTATCGTAGCAGCAATCAGATTGTTCAGGTATGACTGACCCCTGGTAAACCCATGCTGATTCTTTCTAGTTACTGTCCCCTGCATGGGCCCAAAAATGTGCTCCAAGGAGCTTTAGTCCAGAGATTTTGCAGGCTGGTCAGCCTTTAATTCCTGATCCTCGCTCTCAGATCCTTGAAGTCACTCTTGACCCCAGTGGTCTCCCCTAGCAGTGTCGTTGGTGCCCATGTGGATAAGCAGCAGGGAGTGATAGCCTGAGAACTTTGGCGGTTCCTCTACAGCATCTTGGATCTGAGCCCCTGGCAAGCCGCGCATTGATCTAGATAGCAAGCCAAGGAGACAGATGGGGGCTTCTGTCCACCACAAACAGAAACCTACCACGGCTGTCCCCTGCCACTGCCTCCTGTCAGCAGTGTGTGGTTCATGCTTGGACAACTCCGATGCTTCCACAGGTATGACATTCTGCTTCTCACATGCTATCAGGGCACCTAACCTGTTCTGCAACTGTAGACCTGCAAGTGGAGAGGGAGCCATATTCTATGTGCCAGAAGTTAGATTAGGCGAATCAATTATATTTAATTCAGTAAAGATTATTTCTCAATTATCTTTCCCTTTGATGTTTCATATTGCAAAGACTAAACTCATGCATTTATGCGTCGCTGCTTCCAAAAATGCATGTGAATCCTTGAATAGCTGAATGTTCTGCTGTCTCCAGCATTATAATGGTGGTGGAGGAGGAAGATTATTCCAGATAATACAGGGTCTAAAGCTGATAGTTTGTTCTCTCCTGCAGTAAGAAGGCTCTGAATACTTGACAGAATGCAAGGAATCATCTTAAAGACTAGTAAACCAAAAATGCTAGGGATACCACATAGCATGCTTCAAATCTGGTTGCTCTTGCAACTGTACTTTTCCATTAAAATCAGTTGGTGAAGTTTGGGGATTATTTTTGCTGTTTACCTGTTTGTAAGTTAGTTGCTATAAACTAACTGCATAATATTCTTCACATTGAAATATCTGTGGACTACTGCATTCATTTTCTGTGCTATACATGCTTTTAGGGGCTTTTCACACATTTATATTCTTTGCTAAATGAATAAGATGGTAAGATTTTAATTTGGATCCCAGGATGTAGGGCTGGCCATGAATAAGCCTTGCAAGAAAATCTTTTGAAACTGGAAAAATATGGGACAAACTTAGAGCAAGTAGATTTATACTTGAAACTTCCTGACTTGTTACACAAGTCTTATCTTCCCATTTTGTAATACCACATTAACAAAAAACCCAACCCCATTCTGCAGAGCTTATACAGAGTGTTTTACTATCTTTAAAACCATACGACCAGATTTAGAATCATAGAATCATAGAATCAGATGGGTTGGAAAGGACCTCTGATATCATCAAGTCCAACCCTTGATCCAACACCACCACAGTTACTAGACTATGGCACTAAGTGCCACATCCAGTCTCTTCTTAAATACCTCCAGGGACGGAGAATCCACCAC
>VZRE01012914.1:0-41638 GCA_013396775.1 Cephalopterus ornatus | reverse complement strand
CCTCCTTTCAGGGAGTTGTAGAGAGTGATGAGGTTTCCCCTGAGCCTCCTCTTCTCCAGGCTAAACAATCCCAGCTCCCTCAGCCTCTCCTCATAGGACTTGTGTTCAAGTCCCTTCACCATCCTGGTTGCTCTTCTCTGGACCCGCTCCAGCACCTCAATATCCTTCTTGAACTGAGGGGCCCAGAACTGGACACAGTACTCCAGGTGTGGCCTCATCAGCTCTGAGTACAGGTGAAGAATCACTTATTTATGGACATCAAAGGAAACTAATGCCTGATAGTGAAAACAAAACATACAAACCCCCAAACAGTTCTCTCCCCACTGGAGCAGGAATGCTTTTTTATGGAGGAAGTGGGGCTGGGTGCAGTCATGCCCCATGCACAGCAGCAACATCCAGCTCTGTTCCTGGCAACCTACAGATGCAGCAGCTAGCATTATGATTACATTTTTTCCAAGAGTCCTGAGATTACAAACTGTGCATTAGGTTTACTGCGGTAAAGTCAGGCACAGTGCATCACCAACACAGCCCATCCTGTTTTCCCATGAAAACT
The DNA here is from genome assembly GCA_013396775.1 of Cephalopterus ornatus. Lineage (NCBI taxonomy): Eukaryota > Metazoa > Chordata > Aves > Passeriformes > Cotingidae > Cephalopterus > Cephalopterus ornatus. The sequence continues at coordinate 41,085 of VZRE01012914.1, read as the reverse complement.
CTTTTCCTGGGTGTGAGGCTCCCTGCTCTGTGCGTGAGTGTGCGTGGATGTCTGTGTGCAGCAGCTGGGGTACAGCTGTGGGTCATAGGGGTCCCCTGTGTATGTGGGGCAGCAACTCAGCAAGCAAGAGCAGATGTCAATGCACTCCCTTTCAGCTGCCTTCTAGGCAGTCTGGAATTCCACTTCAAACAGTGCATGTTTCCAAAAGGTAAAGAGGGGATGTCCAAACCTTTCCTCCTTGTCCCTGTCTCCCAGCAGTTATGTCCCAAACAGCCTGTGGCCTAATGATTAGAAAATTTTCTGAGGAGACAAGAAGCTACAATCCCCATTCTTGCCCTCTCAGGCAGAAGAAGGAATGATCTTGAGTGCTAAATTATGAGGCAAATTTTCTACATGCTGTTACAGAAGAATGATGGAATACTTTTCAGTGGCTGGAGATCTCTCCTGGAACCCTCCAGAGGAGTATCTGAAAAGACTCAGACTTAAGAGTCGTATGTGTACTGAATATTCTCATGCTTACTTTAGGCAGATTTTGAGCTATTCCAGGTAGGATTCATTTCACTAAAAGAAGAGGTTTACAATTTACATATTTACATCTAAGTTAACCACGTCAGGCTCCCTGTCTAACCAGCAGAGAGATGGATTCACATTAGTTTGAAGCAAATATTTACAACAGGTTATCTGTCTGAGCTGACTGTTTATAGAATCACGTTTGGATGCACCTTAACTCTACTCATTTTCTCCATAGGAAGCCTGGACAGCTCAAACCATGCTCTTTGGCTCCACATTGGAAATTAAATACTTTTATTAGACTTACACAACTATTTTGGGGAATTTACCCATGCCTTTGTGTTCTGAAAGCAGTCTGGTGTCACTCATGTTCTGTTTGGGAAGATGGAATGTGTGAAAATATTCAAGGCTGGGAGAAACTCAAATATTACAGTTATGCTTTGAATAGCAGACCAGAGAATCGCTCTTTAGCCTGTAATATTCAAGTAATTCTTGTCTAACAATTAGAAAAACATTGTATCATGCTGCTGAAGTGATTTCTCTTCCATCTCCTCTTTCCCTATTCCCTCTTCCCCCTGCCCACCCCCAAAATAATTCAGTTTCTAACTGTGTTTGCTCTCCAGTGTTGAAGGAGGTGAATGGAGCAAATCTATATGCCTATGCTGTTTTCTGGTATATATGTAGCTGCGGAGGAAGCTATTCTGCTGCTTCTTCAGAAAAGTCCTTGTCTTTACAGTTTATGCATTTCGATGTGGGAAGGCAAGAGAAAAACACGTTTGATTTTTTTAAACTAAGTTTTCAAAATATTATGCCATAAGATTGTTTGCAACAGAGCAGATTATTTGGCTAGGAGACCTTGTATCTTTAACCTTGTGTTTCAAGAGAATGTAATGATTCAAAAGTATGGAGGAAATGTAAATGCAAAGAATATGAACACCTTCAAATTTTTAATAACAGAAGGGGAACAGAGGCAGTGGCTGAGAAGGTTATACCTAAAATCATAATCAAGTATAAAATTGGCTTCTTCCCATAGCATTCAGGTTCCTGTCTACTTGCATCTATCTCTGTCTCTGTACTGTGGTTGCATATTGCTGTAACTTTCACACTCTACAAATTCTGTAAGCTTTTCCAAGAAGGTCCCACCCCCAATTGCTTGAGCAATAAAACTGCTTAAATAATGCTGCTCTGCTAACGCAGATTTGCATTTCTGGAGAAAGCTAATTCTGCAGTGGATTAATTCTCTTTTGAATTGCTGCTGAGAGGAAAAGAACCTGCAGAGAGACAGCTGAGTTATGAATTTCTCATCTAAGGTTACTTGAGGTCTCAGTGTTCATTCCATGCAATTCGCCTGTATAGAACAGATCAATATTTACTTAACTGAGCATATGCTAAGCTGAGTTAATATGATTTTACTAAAATGCCAATGCATTAATAAGTAAAATAACCAAATTCAGGTTAAAATTTAAATATAATCCATAAATCAGCAGTTTCAGTTAATCAAACACCATACAAATGCAGCAAACAATTGACTCAACCTCTGAACCACAGAGATTGCAGTGTGCAGATCTTGTCTTGGGTATTTGCGGTTAGATTTCTTTCAGTATCTAGACACAGAGTCTTGGCTGATTTATGTCAATAAATAGCTATGCTACTTTCAGAAGTGTTTGGCTCACTTTCCTCCACTTCATGGTGGATATAGGTGGAAATCATGGTGGGTATAGGATATAGTCAAAGAACAGAATCATAGAATGGTTTAGGTTGGAAGGGACCTGTAAAGCTCAACCAGTTCAACACTCTTGCAATGAGCAGGGATACTTTCCACTACAGCAGGTTGCTCAGAGCCCCATCTAGTCTGACCTTGGCTGTTTCCAGGGATAGTGCATCTACCATATTGACAGGAAGCTGAACATGAGCCAGCAGTGTGCCCAGGTGGCCAAGAAGGCCAATGGCATCTTAGCCTGTATCAGGAAGGGTGTGGCCAGCAGGACCAGGGAAGTGATTCTTCCCCTGTACTCAGCACTGGTGAGGCCACACCTGGAGTACTGTGTCCAGNGAAGGATATTGAGGTGCTGGAGCGGGTCCAGAGAAGAGCAACCAGGATGGTGAAGGGACCCGAGCACAAGTTCTATGAGGAGAGGCTGAGGGAGCTGGGGTTGTTTAGCCTGGAGAAGAGAAGGCTCAAGGGAGACCTCATCACTCTCTACAACTCCCTGAAAGGAGGTTGTAGCCAGATGGGGGTTGGTCTCTTTTCCCAGGCAGCCAGCAGTAAGACAAGAGGGCATGGTCTCAAGCTCTGCCAGGGGAGGTTTAGGTTAGATATTAGGAAGAAATTCTTTACAGAGAGGGTAATCAAGCATTGGAATGGGCTGCCCAGGGAGGTGGTGGTTTCTCCATCCCTGGAGGTATTTAAGAAGAGACTGGATGTGGCACTTAGTGCCATAGTCTAGTAACTGTGGTGGTGTTGGATCAAGGGTTGGACTTGATGATATCAGAGGTCCTTTCCAACCCATCTGATTCTATGATTCTATACCATCTTTCTGTGCAACCTATTCCAGTGCCTCATTACCCTTATCGTAAAAAATTTCTAAATCTACGCTCTTTTATAGTATCGTAGAACATGCTGAGTTGGATCCAATTCCTTGAACCCTTCAAACTGAAGACATTCAGATTTAAATCCGAGTACTGAGACAGAAACACTTAAGTTTGAAAAATGTTCAGGTTTGCTGTTGATCCAGATCCAAAATTTAGTTTAAAAGCATTACTCCTTGTGCTATTGCTACACGCCCTTGTAAAAAGCCTGTCCCCATCTTTCTTATAGGCCCCTTTTAAGTACTGAAAAGCTGCTCTAAGGTCTCCCAGGAGCCTTCTTTCTCCAGGCTGAACAACTCCAACTCTCTCAGCCTGTCTTCATAGGAGGGGTGCTCCAGTCCTCTGCTCGTCTTCGTGTACTTATCATCATAGCCCTGCACTTTTAGCACTAGCCTTCAAGAAATCATTAGTTTCTGCACACATAACCTGGACATAATCTACTGAAACAGCTTTCAAACAAAACTGCTTTTCAATCAACGGCTGCATTGACTTTTCAAACACCAAATTCACCTATAGAAAATTGCTAAATTCCATGACATTCCTCTACTTTTAATTTAGCGCCTTCAACAAGTGGAAAGCACTTCACCACAGACTGTAAGTGAGTCAGGGTGCTCTGCCTTGTTGAGCTTCTGGTTGTTGAAGTGGGTCTCTTTGATAACTCAAGTCTTTCATCTCATCTTTCTTTGCCAGACTTCCACAGGCAGGGAAATATTGGGGTTTTATAAGTCTGTGAGGAAGAGGGAGAAAGCTGCTTTTCTTCTGCAGGATGCTTGTTTCTTCTTAGAGGGCCAATGTCTATTTTTGTAAAATAGTGATACTCCTGTGCAAATGGTGTTAGAAATGTAACTTTTTACTTCAGTGCTGCAGTATACCAGCTCACCTTCTTAACCTTCAAAAATGGGCTTAGAGTGCTCTTACCTCGCAACACTTCTTTTCAGCATGAGCTCTATTTGCAGCAGATTGCCTTGTTTCAGAGTTGTAAATGTTCTGTGCTCTCTCTTGATGCCTTTGCAAGCAACCTCTCAGAATCCTTGACTTCAGTTTCAAGACAGCTTTTTAACTTGTGGGCAGCTGATACAGTCAGCTTCAGTCTTCCCACCTGCTTTCAGACTGCTTACAACTGGATCGCCTGGGGCAGCTTGGACCGGAAAACCACCTGTGCTGATTTGGGCTGGAATAGAGTTGATTTGCTTCACAGTGGCTGGTATGGGGCTGTGCTTTGGTACTGTGCTGAACACAGGGTTGATAATGTAGAGATGTTTTTGTTACTGCTGAGCAATGCTTACAGAGAGCCAGGGCCTTTTCTCCTTATTGTATTCCACTCTGGTGAGGAGAGTGGGGATGCATGGGAGGTTGGCAGGAGACACAGCCAGAATAGCTGACCCCAACTGACCAAAGGGATATTCCATTCCATATGCCATCATCCTCAGTATATAAAGTGGGTGCAAGAAGAAGGAGAGAAGAGATATTTGGAGTGATGGCATTTGTCTTCCCAAGGCACCATTTATGCATTTACACCCTGCTTTCCTGCGGATGGTTGAACACCTACCTGTCCATGGGAAGGTGTGAGGGAATTCCTTGTTTTGCTTTACTTATGTGTGTGGCTTTTGCTTTACCTCTTAAACTGTCCTTATCTCAGCCCATGAGTTTTCTTACTTTTGCCTTTTCAATTCTCTCACTGATCTTGCTGATGGGGAAGTGAGCAAGTGGATGCATGGTACTTGGTTGCTGATGGGGGTTAAAACCACAATACCATCCTAAAACTGTAAAAAATACTGTTTGTAAGGGAATTCTCTACTCCAACTTTCTGATTGAAAGAGGGCTGTGGCTGCAGCATATTCGATCAGTCATGTTTATGTTTAAGAAGTCTTGAAAACCTCTGAAATCATAGATTGCAGCTGTCCCATGAATAACCTGTTTCTGTGCTGCAGTACCTTCTTGGTGAATATATCTTTTTCTAACATCCACCTTAAGCCTCCCAAGCTGCAACTGAAGTCCATCACCACCTTCTGCAAAGATGAGTGAGGCCCATCAGCTTTTAACTGCAGTTTGCACAGCTGTATGCTGATGCTAGGTCACCTCTTTGCAAGACCAGCTCCTCTGATCACCTCTTCATACGACCAAAGTCACACTCCTTACATACATTCTGAGTCCCAAACCATCTTAGCTGTTCTTTGCTGGACCCTGTCCTGCTTCTCCATGGTCCTATTTAATTCAAGGACCCATATCTGCACACTGATGGGGATTTGTCAATAATACTGAGTAAAGGAAGCTAAGAACTTCCCTCAGACTGCTTGCCATCATCTTAACGTGGCACAGTCCATAATCTGCTTTATTTACAACAGCACCACACTGTGAGCTTGTATTCAGCCTGCTATTCCCTATTGCCTCCCTGCTCTCTTCAGCAGGACCGCAGTTCATGCAGTCAGTTTCAATGCTGATTCAGTATTTTGCACTTCTTACTGAACTTCATGTCTCTGTTCTCCCTAATGATTAGTTCAATGTTGAGTTGCTAGACATTTGTGACCGCTAGCAAAAAATCTGCTTTTATAAAAATATCTAATGACTTGCTGAACACATTCACTTTATTATGCCCTCTTTTATGACATGCATATAAGTATCTCCAGCTTTCTGGACTTCTAGCAATAAAGCTTTTGGGGTGCTAATAGAAATTCATTACTTGTTCTATTGGCTTGCACCTAAAACACCCTGGACAACCCTACTTCTACATTATATGAGAATAAATCCTATGTACAATCACATCACTATTTATCTTGAGCCAGCTCAAATCTGTGTTCCTGACTGGGGAGTCTCTTCCTTAGTTTATTTTATTCACTTGAAACACAATGTTCCTGTTCATCTCAAACACCAATAGCCTAAGCAGAAAAAACTGTGATGTACTGCACCTGTACTGATACACTTCCAAAGAACCAACTAAACAGCTCCCTATTGACCCTTGTAGACAGCAATAGTTTTCTGATGATTACCAAAGACTTTCTGTCCTTGGTTGAAAGTGTGTCCTCATGGCACAACTGCATTTTAAACACATCAAGTTTATTTTCAGCCCCATCTGCTACTTGGTTAGTTGTGTCTGTAGGGGCCACAGAAGTGGCTCCCTGTGACAATTTAGGAATATTATCTCTCTTCTGTTTAGCAGACGGTCATGTAAGTGTCAAAAGTTTTCCTAAAGTAATGTCACATAAACTACTCAGTTCATATAGTGAATTGTTATGAAAGTTTTCATTTAGTAGAGATGCACAAACTCTGCTCTTCGGAAGTCCAGCAATGATAAAAGGATTCTGGTTTGTAAAAACAATTGTGAGTGTAAATATATTATCAAACTCTGATTGTGACTATTTAATGAGTTGCGAATATTTAGCACAGGCATAAACAGAAAACAGGTGTTCTCTGCTGCTCAGACTTCATTTCCCACTTTCCTGATTTCTGTTTTATTTGCTTAATGGTTGTTATAATGGCTGCCACCAACCGCTGCCACTTCAGTGTGCTAACCGTGACTCACAGAAGTGCCTCATAAATTACATCAATGGAAAAGCAGATGAGCACATGAAGAGGAGGTGCAAAACTCATTAGTCATGCAGTCTCCTTTTCTAGGGACTGAATTGCCTGACAGAAAAGCATTGTGAGTGCCTCGTGCATCTGTCAAGTCCGCCAGATGCCAACCTTACTCTTGCAGTTTTAGTGAAAGCTTTGAATCGATATGCATTATTCAGTATTGTAAACCAGGACCTTAATTAAGCAGCCAACTAAAGCAGAAGGAAAAAGGTAATCACCCAATACACAGTGAGTTTATTCAAAGGGAATAATGTAGATTTGCGACTTGAAGCAATATCTAGATCACAATCCCTTTATTTTTTTCTTATATATTATCTTGCATAGTGATTCATCTGAGGACAGGTATTTGGAACAACAGAGTGAAATGAAGAATCTGTGAGCTAGACATTGATTTTGATCAATCTGCATGAAATAAAGTGCATCAGTGTACTAGATCAAAATCAGAAAAGTACACAGCATTTCACCCTGTCTGTATTGTTGGGGATGAGCCAGCATCTTCATTATAATCTGTGTGATTTCAGGGATTTATAGCATACCTAAGGCTGAAACTGTGTAAGACTTTCATAATGCTTTTCACAGAAGGGACCCTAGTACATTTACACAGGAGCACAGCACATGAAAAAAGAAATATGATTTTTTTATCTAGCAGCTGCAAAGATGTTTTCTGTGTGAAAGAGTTTCATGAAGTTTGACAGCAGAAAAGACTGCAATCTACTACAACCATTCTCATAAACTGATCTGTTGGTCAGATCAGGCTACTATTTAGTAAACAAGTAAAAATAAAACTTGAAGACTTTACCAACACTATCAACGCTAGCAGGTGTTAAAGTGAATCTACACTATCCCTTAGCCAGAATAAAAGAACTTAGGAGACCAATCATAACCACCTGAAGAAGTAAAATAATGACCATGAAGGCTTTAAAGTAACAGTAGATAGGGAACACAAAAAATCCTCACAAACAGAAGAGCTGAGCCCCCATGAGAAGGTGTGAGACAGGGGTCTGTCTCTTCTGAAGCTAGCTGTCTGAACAGAGTGCAGTGCAGGTTTTTGATCCCTGAAAAGAGTAAAAAGTACGACATTTTTCTATATGAGGATGCATTGAGTCAGGATCACGTCTAACATGTTCAAATGCTCTTATATTATAGCCTAATACAAACCAGCTTCTCCATCTCCCAGCACTTGTCTGCATGCAGGATGAACGCAAATATAAATCAGCCAAATCAGGTGGCAGCAGCAGGTCCCTGCAGCAGCTTCAAGAATTCTCTGGTTCCAGTTTATCCAGATATCTGACCCTGTTTTGAAGCTGACAAATTTGTCTTGTTTACAGGTAACAGAGATATGTCAGTATTTCTTGGCATTACAGCCGATGTACTCAAAAGGACAAAGCCATTTGAGTACACTTTTAAGTATGAGTTGTTCAGGTGAAGCTCTAATAAGCTCTAATGGACTGCAGCACTTAGGCAGAAGAAGAAAAAAGGGACATAATGAATGGCGTTTGCTTCTTGGTATCTTTTGACCCTCCACAGTCTTCACTTTACTTTGTTTTTGTCTATTGTGTACTAATACAGTCTTAAATTTGTTTCTGTAACTCAGGAACGAATGTGCACAGATGCCCCTGTACAAACCAGTCTTCTCTTGAATTCATTCAAATTTTTTTTCCAATGAGGATAGCAATTTATCTCCAAAAATTCATCATGATTCTACTCCTCATTGTAAGAAATGTCATATAAAAAAAAAAAATCAGCAGCTGAACTGCACACATCTGATTGTACCATTAGGAACTCTCAAGAGAAATGCACCAGCGAAATAGAGCATTGCACAAAGTAATCTTACTATCATAATAATAATGATAGTAAGGAAAATACTGTTAATGAGCAGTGGAGTTCCTTATTAATACTCAGCAAAGAATATGCATATTCTGCATACTTTATTGAGACTACATTTGCCAAATTGATAAGTTGAGTGGTTTGTAAGCCACAACAATTAATAATATACAGATTTTCAACTGCCATCTTTAGGACCTAAAAATGTAAACTAAACTTAGGTTCTAGCTAAAATGCTTTCTTGGTAGGTGGGGTATGTTGCTGTGAAAATGTTCACATTATATGTTGTTTACAGCCCTTATATGAAAAATACTCTTGCTTGTGGTAACTGAAACTTGTAAGGAATTTTCAACAACTAAGGCAGGCTGAAGAAGGAGCATTGCTGTGAATGGATAAATCCCTGCCTTCAAAACATTAAAAAATATGAAAGCTTGATGAATACACACAGTATAGGAGAGCTCAAATCTGTTCCATTGTGGAGGAGCTTGGGCCTGCTAAGTCCAAGAGCACCCTGGGCTGCTTTAGAAGCAGTGTCACCAGCAGGTCAAGAAAGATGATCCTTCCTCTCTACTTGGCACTGGTGAGATACATCTGGACTGCGGTGTCCAGCTCCAGACCTCCCAGGACAAAAAAGATGTGGACTTATTGGAGGAAGTCCAGAACAAGGTCACAAAGATGACGAAGCATCTTCAGCATGAGGAAAGGCTGAGAGACTGGAGCTCTTCAGCCTGGAGAAGAGACGGCTCTGAGGAGTCCTTATAGCAGCCTCCCAGTAGCTGGAACTTCTTAAATGGCTTTGCCTTCATCCACAACATTGTCCTTCATGTGTCCTTCAAAAGCCTATCTGCCTATCTGACTTGTGTAAGTGGAACTGAGAAAGACTGGCTCCATGTAGCTGAGCAAGTGGTCTGGTTGCATGCACTCTGCACAGCCTTTGAAGACCAAGGGAGACTTGAGCCTCATGTCAATCCCTTGGCGCCAAGACACAGCTCATAGGTATTGTGTGCTTTTCATTCAAAGTCTTTGGGCAGTTGTCATTTCTGACAAACAATCTTTCAATGGCTGATGTATAGAGAGAAACAACAAATAAATGTTTAAATGCACATGAGATGTCAGCCCCTTTTAATAGCAAAGGTGAAAAGAAAGCCTCAAACTTGCATAAAAGTCAAGCACAGGATCCCTCAGGTGTGTTAAGAAAAACACAAACTGACTCTTAAGCCTTTCAGACTTGTCTGTGGCTGTAGAATTCTGCCTCCACGCTGTCACTTATTTCTACTGCCTGCCACACCATGAGCACACTCAGTTCATGCCTAGGGAAAGAATAATCTCCTATTCCTACCAGGAGGTCCATTCTCTTAATTTTATAAGGGCATAGCCAAAAGCCATGGTCACCCTAAAAATTTAGATACTGTTGTCATATCTTCCCCAAAGAGACAATCCAGAAATGCACATAGCTCATTTCATTACTAATAAAATGTGTCTGAAAGTTGCTCAGAGTGGTCCATTTTCTCAAGACTTTGGACATTTTGCTTTGAGTCAGAAAACTAGTTTTTGTAGATTGGGTGGTGGAGGGTTTTTTGTGGTTTTTTGTTTGTTTGTTTTCTTCCTGTTGTTGTTTTCCCAAAGCAAGGAGCACTGAGTACTGCACTAACCTTTGCACAAATTTCCAGCACACTGGTTCAGTCTCTGAACTGGCTACTTCCATGATCCAGAGGTGTCAGCAGTTTCAAATTCGTCTCTGTGTACACTGTGTCCTGGCTTCATGGTGAAATACTGGAAGACACCACAAAAGAAGCATCCCAGGTTCACATCCCAGGAGCACTCCAGCCAGGTGCCAGTCATGGGGAGGAGTGGGTAAGGCCCTGCCTGTGTTGCAGGCTGCAGATAAGTACTATTGCAGCCACACTCTTGTACTTTATTGAGCACTGTCCCTCTGAGGCTGGAGCCTGGAAGCAGCTGTCCAGCCCTTTCCCTTACAGCATTTATTAGGTGTAAAATCATCTCCTCTGAGTAATTTTATCAAGAGATTATGTCCAGTTTTGCCACTCCACTACTATTTATGTTGCCTTTAAGAGGTAAGAGAACGATCTTTGTTGCTTTCTTCAACTACTTAAAGTGAAGGTTTAGAAAAAATGGAGACAGATGCTTCTTAGGGATAAAAATTATAGGGTGAGAGGAAATGGACAGACATTGCAAAGTGTGAAATTCTAATTAATTGTTAGGGGAAAAAATTACAATTAATGAGACTGCTGAGAGAATTCATTAAATTTTGAGCGTCATAATTATTTAAAACTTAACTGGTCAATGCCCTGAATAACGGGGTTTAAGTTGATTTTGCTTTGAGGCAGAGTTTGGGCCAGATCATCCTTATGGGTCCCTTTTAACCTATAAAATTCTCTAATCCTATGATCCTGCTGATGCTTGCAGAAAAAATAAAATCTTTTCTCACCTCAATGCAGCCATTGAGGTGAGATTCTAAATAGTCTTATTTAGAATCAATTTTTTAAAAATAGTAGGTTAAATTCTCCAGTGATATGGCTGCATCAACGAATGGAATTGTATTGAATGTTCCTGAATTCTCCATAAGTCAAGTATCAGTTTTAAAGGCAGATAAATACTATGTTGGAAGAATGTACGTCTAGGACAGTATGCCACAGTTCCTTGTTTAAGCCCTAGATGTATTTATGGGGTTTTTTTTTTGGCCAACCAAGGTTTAAATATATTGGCATAGTTGTGTTTAACCTCCTTTTGAATAAAATTTCTTATGTTGTTGCAGTAAGTCTGGATTGCAATATCTCAGAAAATGTCTTCGGAATTCAGGATGCATGGAAATCTAATCTTCAACTCAGCCTGAAGCTCTGAAACAATAATATGCACATTTTTATCTCCATTGTTCTTCCAATAATTTATGGTGAATGTAATTGGACTGAGACTCTCATAATAATGTGAGCGGATGTCTTAACTTGTAATATGTTGTTCCATATTAGATGCTATTTTTATTACCATTGAAATGTGCCTTTATTGCACATCTCCTTCCCATGAACTATGAAACACTTTAGAAGTCTAGAAGCAGTGTCTAACAGATAAAACCGATACAGATGGGAAACAGAAAAACTTTGTATCACCAGTCAGAGAGAAAAGCCATAAAGTTATGAATGAAATGTTTTACACTGGAGAGGGAAGATATTGATTCAACACTTTGTGGACTTTTCTATTACGAAATTAACAGCACTAATTATTACGAGATAAAACAGCCAAACAAACAAGAGTTATTATTGTCCACCGGGTATTTCTCATGAATGATTTTTGTCTTGACAAAAAAATCTATTGTCTGTCATAGAAGCTTTAGTGAAAAGGACCAGACAAACAGTTATTTAAAATTTTTAATAAGACTTGAACAAATACCTAAACAAATTCAGTATTTCTTGTATCAAGGAGAGGAATATCTTAGTCTATTTTAGAAGGTCTTGGCAAAAGAGGTGGGAAAAGAAGTAACTTTAGACTCTGCCTTCTACAGTTATGCATAGATTTACCTAAGCCAGAAAGGATTTGGTACCTGCTCCCCACTAGATAGCACTATAATTGCCATTCAACTCAGCGTTCATCACAATGCTTCCAACTTGGCAGGTCCACAGAGGCATTCTACAGGCATTCTATATCAGGTAAAATGAAAACTCTGACGCAGACATATCACAGAATCACAGAATAGAATGTGCTAAGATGTAAAGGATTCATCAGGATCACTGAGTCCAACTCCTGGCCCTGCACAGGACACCCCAAGAATCACATCTTATGCTTGAGAGCATTGTCCAAATGTAGATTGTCCCCAGTGCAACACTGTCTCAGTGCTCAGCTGAACACACTCCGCAGCTGTCCATAGCACTGCCAAGAACAAATGCATTCTTCATGTCTGTGAAGAGCACCACTGTGCGTCATTCCAGGGCATTGGGCAAATTCTGCCTTGAAATGCATTGCAAGAGAAGGGATTTACTGGCACACAGTGAGGTGTTGCCAGAGGGAAATCATAAAACCGTTGTTAGATTTTTCATAGGGAAACCCTTTAGGTATTGTTTTCAGGGAGATGAGAAGTTCAATTTAATGACTGAAATCACTTGTCCAATACCTGTAGCACAGTAGAACTAGGTAAAGGTTTATCTCCTCCTGCGGCAGCTCAGTGACTTGGAACAGACAGTCTCCCTGCTCTCCTTTGCTGCTATCCATCCCCAAAGGCGTCACAACAAATTCACATGGAAGAAATTGGGGCAATTTGAAAGGAGATGGAGAGAGCTAGAAGAACAGAAAGAAAGTTGTTTGGGCAAGGTATCAGAACCACTGTAAGCAAGGCAATGAATGGTGCTGATCCTGAAAAAGCACCATGAGTTGCATGTAGAGGGCCACTAACAGAGCTCAGGACAGGTAAAATGCCTACCAAGAATGCCAGACCCTCTGCTTCTTCCCATTTTACCTGCAATCTGGAAAACTACTAGTACTTCTTGTTTCAGAAACAGGTTGATCACAAATACATCACAAGTATGTGATTCATATGGTTGTTTTGAAAATGTATTAACTAGAGTTTGGTCAGTGCTTTGAATCTGTGCAGTCAACAATTTCTCTTTGATCCATTAATACTACAATTTAGTGGGAACAAGGAAGAAACATCTTGAGTAGCATTGCCTGAGAGCTGGCAGAAGCACTCATTGGTATCTATGAACAGATGGCAAGCTCAATAAATAATATCAAAGCCAATTCAAGAGAATGCAAGATTTTTAGGATAAGGGTGTTACACTCTCCTGCCCTTTTTCCAGCTTTACTTTTTTGACTCTCCCTTCTTTTGCTTTCATTTTCTTTCCCTCATGCTAATTTTTTTTGTTTAGTTGTTATATTTTTCTCTCCTCAGGCTCTTTTTCCTTTGCATATTTTTCCTTTTGGAGACGGGGGAGAATGGTACTTGTTGTTATAAATTAGGGAAAGACACAATAAGGATGGTGGCACATAGCACATGCTTAGAGAATACTCTTATCTGTCCTCAAATGAGAGTTGCCTATTTAAAAAAAACTTTTAGAATGCTACCTGATTGAGTGGTGAATAAAAATTATAGTGAGACACTGTGGCTGTTCACAAACAACTACTATACACATTTTGGCACACCAGGAGTCTTTCCAAGTTGCCCCTGCAGATGGTTATTTTCCCTTGACCTGCATCAAAAGTGATGCTAAGGAAGTGGACTCCTGTCTGCTCCAAGGAGTGATACTAAAGAAAATGGAATTGTTTTAAATGTTCTGTCTCTCTTCTGTAACAGTGCCAGTTGCAATGCACCCTCGTGAACCGAACCAATAAATTGCTCTTAACGATTTTGTCACCACGTTCCATTTTTGGGTCTGTTGTGCTTCATATACTTAAACATGCAGTTTTATCAGCACAAAATGCTCAGAGCAACAGAGTCTAGTCACCTAAGCTTTAATTCCTAAACTGGTCTATAGTAACATAAACATATAGACAGTATAGACTGTCAGGACTGCAACTGATACCCTGTCACATATAAGATCTTTGGCTGGACCTTTTCTTGGTTATACTGGCAAGCTGTGAGCGAAATCTGGTTGGAGGGACTGAGTAAACAGTGTGATGCAAAGTACAAAAAGAGAAAAAGAAATACTGCCAGCTCCTGTAAGTTTTGTAGGGGTCACAGGCATTTTGGATGGAGATGATACCAGTTCTTTGTGGAAAAAATCAGTCTTTCATAGAGGCCAGCCCTGATTTGCAGTTTTCTCTTAGCAGAGCTTTCCTTCTCCCATGAGTAGGGAACACTCACACTTTTGCTTGCGAAAAGGAGGATAATCAGAGATACAACAATCTAATCTCAGGATACTACCAGGCTTTAGAATGAGTTTTTTTTCTAGAAAACTTTCTAAGAAAGCATTTCACTGCCTATAATTTTACTCAAACCAACTCAGCTATCTTATTTTAAGGCATGTAACCAAATATTAATGAAGCAGAGGAAGGCTTGATAGAATGGAAAATGAGACCTAACTAAAAGGAATAGGAATCTTTCAAAGCTGTTTAACAACAGTGGTTTGCAATACATAGTAATACTACAACAAGTAAAGCCAGTAAAGTGGTAATCTCTTGATTCCTATATATACACGTTGATTCTAATAGTGAATATATTATAAAGAAATAAAAATTACAAATATTTATATACTTTCCCAAGTCAAAAAAAAGGAAAAAATACACCTGAATTGCATCTTATGTTCCTACATTTTGTTTCTCAGTGTGAGTAAGTGTTATCAGCTACCAAAATGCCCTTCTAGCTGTCTGAAAAGGAAAAGCTGTTTTATCATTTACATGATTGGAAAGTTATTCTGAACTGGAGGCCTGAAGGAGGAAGCCATTGTACAGTTTTCCCCTACCTACAGGGATGGCATTGAGTATGGAACTAGGCTCTTCCTAGAGTGCTCACAGACAGATTATCAGTCACAAATTGCAACAGGGAGCATCTGGGTTGGACGTACGGAAGAAAGTCTTCAGAGAGTTCAGCTTAGCCTCCGATGAGATTGTCCAGGGAAGTAACACTGTCTTCATCCTTAGATATATTCTAAACTCACTAGCAGAAGCTGAACAATTAGCTTTGAAGTCACCTCTGCTTGGAGGTCCCTCCCCATCCTAACTTTTGCAACTCTATTTAATACAAGCAGAAGAAGAGAGGGTTAAATTGAGTTTGCCCAGTTATCCTTGTCTTTTAGCAGTATAAAGTCTGAAAGAAACTAGAGATTGACAATAGATTGGAAAGTATGCAGCATGATTTGCCAAGATTTGTTTGGCACATGAAGAGGAACAACATCTCACACCAGGAAAAGAATAGGCACTCAAAATGATTGTTAAGCAACACAATACTCTACATGCTATCTTGTTTGGCTGTTCTTGTTACCAAGTATTGACATCCTGGAGAGATTTGAAAGCAAAAAAGTCAAAGTGATCTCAATTCGGAGAAGATACACGACAAAATAAAGCAATAACAGCCTATATCTTTTATTTAAAAGCCATGACTTTATTCTGCGAATAGTTGAAACACATTAACACAAAACAAATGAGAAACATTAACAAGGATAAAAAAGATCAAATCACAACAAAAGGAGATAAATTTAGATTTCATTGCAGAAAACCTTTCTAGCAGTGAGATACAATATTGGCTGCCATATTTTAACTCTGTCAGAATTTGAATAAGTATATAACCCCAGCTGCTTTTTTCACTGGAAGGGGCCTAGAGCCATTTACCTACTTTCTAAAACTAGATTCAATTAACCAAATTGATTTTTAGTGCACTCTCTTCAAGCAATGAACTGCAAAATACTCAATATTCCATCTCCTTTAATAGGGATCTGTGTGCACACTTCTGCTCCTTCAAAAATAACAGAATTATTTTAAGAAACAAGAATGCCTGAGCTTAGTCATAGTAAAATTTTTTTTTTCTCAGAAAGCAAAATAAAAACATTTAGAATAATAAATAGAAAAAAAAAGGAAATGTAATCTGGAATTTCTGTGTTCATCTTTGAATGCTAAAAATCATAAATAAATGATGGGTAACTGATGATAACATCTTCTACCACATATAGGGAAGTAACTAGGTACTATTTCAAGCTGAACAACTATAAATTTGTCAAAAATATTTCGGCATATCATTAAAAAAAAACAACAAAAACCTCACCTGATTTTTATTTAATTTGACAATGACATTATTTGGCTTATCTGTTCCCAGTAGTTTTTGAAGACATGGGTAAGAGTTCATAAAGTTTTAAAGGTTGGAGGGGTGTTGCATTGGATGGGTGAAGCGATACTATTTTTTTTCTTGAATCGACTTTAACAACTTTAATATTGTTTTCTCCTTATCCAGAGTAAAAAGTTTTTAACCTCTGATCAACCATCCTAAACTTAATTGGGAGCTGGACGTGTTCAGCGTTTCCCAGCATCAAATCATATGGTGAAGTCCTTGTGCTTTTCTAATTCTCTGTCTCATTATGTGAACAGGTGGAAAATATTGCATGCATTTAAGAATTATCAATAAATCTAATCTATATTATATACTACTAAGGTTTGAATGCACATTATCCCATCAGAATAAACAAAAAAGTGCTTTTACCATCCATACAGAATTTACTTCCTATTTATTGCTACTGTTTTGGTCTTTCTGACTCCCCAGGAATCTTTGCTACCTTACCGGAGAGACTGCATTATTCTGTCCTTCTTTTGGCATTTGAAAATGGGAAGTAAATACTCCGTTAAGCTTACAAAGGCTGAGTTATTCCCTTTTTAGCATTCAGGCTACAAGATAAACAAGCAAGGACACAATTACTGTAGAAATATATCCTGACAAGAATGTTAAGCAATGCAATCTTGGAGTATTAATGATGTTCTGTGTGCATGTGCACATATTCCTGTGTGATATGAAAAGCCACAGGTGTGTTTTTGAAATCTGCATTCTTGTTTCACAGAATGGAAATTCAAATGCTCACACAGGTGGAAATTCCTATTATGGATATAATCTAATTCATCTGATTAGGGTACTGTTTTAGCTGTAACAGCATTAATATCTTGAGCCACTATTAAATTAACAGGAAAAGCAAGCTATATGGAAACATAATGTAATTAATA
Organism: Cephalopterus ornatus; assembly: GCA_013396775.1. Classification (NCBI taxonomy): domain Eukaryota; kingdom Metazoa; phylum Chordata; class Aves; order Passeriformes; family Cotingidae; genus Cephalopterus; species Cephalopterus ornatus. Next base: position 23,943 of record VZRE01012914.1, on the reverse strand, counting down.
TCAACATAGTTGAGACCCAACCCCCATTGCTGAATTATCTAGATCAGCTCTACTCCATTGATCATACACATTATCCATTATCCATTAATCACAGTCTGGCACAGTTTTGTTTTGTTATCTCAGGTCTAGGTCCTTCTTATAATCTCATGAATTTTTATTCTGGAAATTTTTCTGCTGCTTCAGTTGCAGCATTCCTATCTTGAATTTTAGAACAATTTTATATCCCTGAATTGGATTCATGTTACAACTTATTGATACTCCGTGTACTAAGCTGGAAATGGTAGAGAAATAATAAATTGGTGGTATTATTTCTACAGTTACATTATTTTTTTAGTCTCTTCTCTATCCTCATTCCTTATTATTTCTGCTGATTGTCGCTCTGCCTTCCATCTCCTGAAGCATTCAAAGAGGATTTATAGTTAGTTTTCATGACTTTTAAAAGGTAACACTCATACACTGCACAAACAGGATACTTTTATGTTTAATCCAGCAGTATTGATCATCCTTCCTCTTTTTCTCATCACTGAAGGATCATTGTGGTCCTTACTCTTGTTTCTTTTATACGACTCTTCAGCCATGATAGTTCCTTTCTGAAATTATCTTCAGTAAGTGGAATGCATTCTGGATTTCCAATACAATGGATGCTCAGAACGCTCTCCCTGCTGCCTGGGAGGGTGGTTTATTTCACCGATGGCTTATTTTTAAAAAATCATAGGCTCAGAGAAGGGTTGAGACTGGAAGCTCAATCTTGTAGTCACCCACTCCTGGCAAAGCTAACTACAAAGCTGGGTCAGCCAAGGCCTTGTTCTGGGCAGTTCAGAAAACTTCCAAGGACAGTGATTCTGTCACTTCTCCAGTCAGTGTTTAGACCTTCTGTTAGTAAAGATTTCTCTCCCCCAATAAAAATGCCCCCTGCTATTAGTTGTGGCTGTTGTCTCCCATCCTTTTGATGCACTCTGAGAAGTTCTCTTCTGTTGATGGTATCTCTCTTGCAACTGAATGAATGCAGGGGCTGTTTTTGTCGCTCCCACACTCTGCATATGTTATGAGCACTCTCACAGAATGACTCTTCAACAGTAATATTCTCAATCAGGTCTTCATATGTTGCTCAGAACCAGGCCAACAGATGTTGATGGTTATCTAAATATTAGTTGTAATCCATGTCATTTAAGTCGACTAAATGTTCTGTTGTGTTTCTGGAGAGGGCTAATAACCCTTAATGTGCCTATGTAAGTACATATTCTGACACTCTAATCCTCCCTTTAAGTAATACAAGCCTATATCTCTTATTTAAAACAGTTTCATTTCACAGAAAAAGCAGTAATTCCTTACAACTGACCTTCACCCCCCTATTTTTGCAAATGCAAGTGTATTTATTGATGTATTGCAGGTGGTAAGAGTATCTGAAGAGAAGGACCACAGACCATATTTTAAATATCCAGAAATAAATAAGCTGGATCAATATAGTGTAACAGATTGTTTTGCTCATTAGAAGGTAAAAATAAAAAGGAAACTTGTCAATCTACCAAAAATCTAGCCTTTCAATAAGGATATAATTGGAACAAGCTGTCAAAAACAACTTTGAAATTAAATTCACAGCAGCTGGTACTCAATACATTTCATGACAGGTCATCAAAGATAAAAATTTACCTCTACATGTTACTTCTTTCATCTCTGTCAGATACTTCAAAATGTCCGGGATTTTTAAAAGAATATTAACTATTTCAAGTTAGAATAACACACAAGTTGTGCTTTTATCTTAAATGGAGGCTTTTTCTTCACCGGAAAAGGCCTTCATTAAGAGGAATGCTTCACTCTAATATTTTTTACTGTTAGTCACAATCCTTTCTTAACCCACCCCTTAGAGCCTCGACTAGTCCTTAGTTTCATTGGAGCTTTATCTCTCTCGCAATAGATGATTTGCTTCCTTCATTATTACTATTAGGCAATATTTAGCAATATTTTCTATCAATCAACAGACTGTGGATATTATTTTACATGTTAATGTTTCTTGGGAACCCAAACATACAAATCCAGAGGCATTTAGAAAGACAGAGGATAGAATTAACACTTAAATCTGATAAAGATCACTGCAATTCTGCTCTGTGTCTGACTATTAAAAAAAAAAATCATCATTTTTCATAATAGCCTCATTTTAAAGGAACAACAAATGATTGTTTCTTTTCCACTTGGAAAAGTGTCCTTTGATATTTCCTACCCCTCCAGAAGCCTCAATATGAAGTGCCTCAGGTGACTGTTTTTCTCATTTGAGATAATCCACACTTTCAGACAAAATCATATCTCAAGAATGAGTACATCTGCACTGCAAGGAACTATCAGTGATGATTGTAAAGCAGAGTGTGACCTCTGACAGTGACTTCACATCCCCAGATCACTGCTTGACATTGGAAAGCTGGAGTTAGAAAGGAAAGAAACCTTGCTCCCCATGGCTAGCTGCCATGCACCTATTTGAAGGCTGCTAGAAAGCCAGCTGATTAGGAGGTTTTCACACACACCACTCTTCTCTCACAGAGAATGATTAAAATTTGCCAGCTACCTATTTTCTTATTCACACTCTTGTGTTTTGTACCCATCTCCACTTGGTGCTGCATCACCTTTATTGATTCCTTTTGTCATTTGCAAAAAAACCATAGTGGGGGGAGGGTGTGTTACAAAAGTGGTTAAGGATGGGAGCTAGCAACAGGGTCTGCTTAGGTCAGGGGACTGTGCTAGACCTCCAGAGGCCTCTTCTAGCAAAATTCTTCCTAGTGAAAAAGTATTTCAAAGAGCAAGCTCAGGGCAGGGCTCCAGAATAAACTTGCTGCAACCTGTCACTCATAATAGTCTGCGCGGTATTACCATTAGGGCTGGCATGATGTTGCCTTTTTTTTTTTTTAATAAATCTTGTAAAATTCAAGTGGTTGCTCCTGTCACTGCTGTCCTGGTGTGTGAAAGAGAGAGAAGTAAGCGGTAGGGCTAAAAAAAAGCCATTGCAACTGCACCCCTGGCACCCTTATTCTGCAGCCATGCTAAGGCATCAAGATTCAAAAGGGAAGGTGAAATCTCATAGAATTACTGTAGGCCTGTAAGCTTTCAGTAGAATGGAAGTCTTTACTAGGGAACACCATTCAGGCTGTTTTTATGAGCATATTAGCAAAACCATAGTGCTTTTGGAAGTTTGAGGTCAATACAGCAAATGTCATGTTGTAAAGTCACCACTTGAGCTGTCTTAGCAGTATTAGTTTCACAAATAATTGATTTAGTTAGCTTTTTTTTTTCTTCAAAATACAGAATACTCAAGAACTAAGCAAGTCTTTTGTCTTTATCTTATAAGAATAAAACTGCATTTTATGGAGTCATAGATTCATTTAGGTTGGAAAGGATCTCTAAGATTCATGAAGTCCACAATTATCACATGATTCACCCAGCAGATGGATAACATTTTATGGAAAGGTCTTTTGTATTAAAAGTAAAATATACTTTTCAGAGAAAAGTGCAATATTTAATTTTGGCCAGTTTCAGTTTATTATATCTGTGTGCAACAGAATAAGATTTTCTGTGAGTTTTCCCCATAAGTCTGCAGCGTCTTCCGGACTGGCCTAGAATTACAAAATTAAAAACAGAGCTATGTTCTTTTGACCTGAAATCTCTGACCTGTAAGATAAAGTGACATTGTTTCTGCTTGAGGACCAGTTCAGCTAATTGTTGAGTGATGTCTGTGACACAGCTGGTATGTGATTTTGTTCCTAAGGTAACTCTGCCATACAAAGTGATTCAGAATCAATAATTTGTTTTATAGGAACATAGCAGGTGTTACGTGCTGCACATGGGGAAAATAGAAATTTTTACTGAGAGGGTCATCCTTTTATTAAAATACCCTCTCATCCCCCTTTGTGATATAGAAGGCACATTTTCAGTGCTATAACTGAAAGGAACATAATGTTTTCAATAGGAAGAATACTCAGGAATTTCTCCTTTGCTTAACATGAGTTCCCTGGGAATAACATGAACTTAAAAAGCTGTAATAAAACTGCAAAGAAATACCTTTTTATTTTCTCTTACCTTGAACAAAACCATACAGCCTTTCTCTGTGTCCCCCTACCAAGAGCATTGGTTCACAATAACAGTCAATAAACTTTATATTTACAACACACAGCAGAGACCAGCTCATTAAATACGAATGTTAGGCAGTTAGGACTGAGTTCATCTCCCACAGAAGTCTGATGGATTTCTGTATTTACAGTCAAGGGAGCTGGACTGCATTTGTAGTGCTGAAACTGTTGCTGGGGAAAGCAAAAACTCCTACACAAGGAATTATATATGCCTTCTTGTTCTTGAGATAACATCAGAAGAACGAAAGTTAGAATTTGTTCCCCTCACATAGGTGAAGAAAGTCTAATTTTTCATGTGCTTGAGCAAGAAGCAATTTCAAACACAGACCCTAACCCCAGATTATAATTTATTAGGATAAAAAAAGAAATACAAGGGCATTGAGCTACATGTAAGGCTGAAACAAGAACATGGGCTTTGAATTGCTGCTCACTTTTTACAGCTGTACAAAACAATCCTTGATTTTCATGAGGTTTTACATGCAGGCAAACACCCCAGAACTTGGCTTATTATTTCTAAAGAAAAATATAAAATTTTGAAGGTGACACAAAAGAAACATTTCTACGTTTGGTGAAAAATACATTTTTAAGAGCTGCACAAATAAGTACTCTCAAGTATTTTCTATGTATTTTCTGGGTTTTGTTTGTTTAAGAATATCACAAAAGGTTTTTCATCTATATTAAATCAGGATTTCTTAGCTCAGAGCTGTAAAGAAAATCTGTGACTGAATTTCAACAAATTGACTCTTCTCTTAGAGCTGGTTCCTGTTTAATCCAACCGCAAACCAGCATTAGCATAATTCCTGTTAAACAAGACAAGATCCTGTCAGATTAATTTAATGCTATGGAAAATCCCTTTCAGATTTATTATAATTTTATAAGTTTAAAGATTAGTGGGATTTTTTTTGTCTGCTGTATTGCATGGTACTATTTCTTACCATTTCAATAGCTTCCTTGACGTTATTTTTTTGTTGAAGGAATGCCTTTGTTGCTTGAAGGTTTTGTGAAAGCAGAGTGTGGTGGGTTAGCCTTGGCCTACAGCCAAACTCCCACCCAGCCACTTGCTCCCCCCACAGTGAAGGGGGGGCGGGGGAAAAATGGGAAGAACAAGAACTAGAAAGCTTGTGGGTGGAGAAATAGACAGGGAGATCACTTACTAGCTACCTTCATGGGCAGACTAGACTCGATTTCTGGAAAACCATGTTAATTTCTGGCCAGTTAAAATACACATATAATTACTGATTTTGTAAAGGGTAACAATAGAACAACCTTTAAAACAACCCCTTTCATCTCCCCTTTCCCAGGAGCTTTACTCCTCTAATCCTGGCTCCTCTCACCAGAGGACAAGGAAATGGGGAATGGGGACTTGTCATCAGGCCAAAACAACTCTTCTCTGCTTGTCCTTTCTCATTGTCCTGCCCTCCTGTTGTCACCCAGGTCCTTCCCAGGCTGCAGGCCTTCATGGACTGGTCAAGCATGAGTTGTTCCTGCAGGCTCTAGTCCTTCAGGATAAGCCTGCTCCCGTGTTGGTCCTTCACGGTCCCCAGCTCCTTCAGGGTCTGTCCACTTGTGGCATAGGGTCCTCCATGGGCTACAGTGGGGAGATCTGCTCCACTGTGGTTTAGTTGTTTCCTATGTATCAGCGCTAAGCAATGGCATGGCAGAATTAGTGTATGCATTTATCTATGATTGCGTATATGAAGTATTACTAATCAGTAATATTAATTATCAATAATAAAAATTAGGTTATTGTTAGAGTGAATTGGTATGTACATATAAAATTACATTGGGTTTGTAGTGAAAATCTCTCTGTGGTTACTTACGTTAAGACTCTCATGCATTTCTATTATTCTGTTGACACAGGGACTATAATTTTTTGTGAAACTCCTAGCCATTTGAAAAAAAATTAACTTGAACCAAAAGATTAAAGCAGCTAACTTCTCATTCATTCCAGATACATTTGTGTATTCAAATTTTCAATTTCAATCTTGCTTCAGTCACTTAGAGGCTGTCTTGTGTTAAAATTAAATAATTGTTTTCTAGGCTTTTTTGGTAATGGTATATGTATGATCCTGACTACATTTTTGTTATGCTGAAGAGATCTAAAGATGGATAAGATGGATTGTATCTGTCTTTTGAACTATTAGAACATGAAATATAGGCAAATCAAAGAGACAGGTGAAGTAAAATTCAGTAAAGAAATGTATTTCTGTGATATGTCAATAGCCTCAATAGAGAAACTAAACACTTTTTTTAAATCATAAAAGTCAATGTTGACTGGCTTTTGCACTCTTGCCCTTACAGGGCTCATAAAGTCAAGAGTAAACCTCTGATTCTGCAGAACCATCATGTGAATTAAGTGTATCAGTAATCAGATCAGAACTTCAAAATCAGTTCTTTCAAAACAGCCCCTTCAGAACAGACTTGGATGATACCCATCAGGCTGCACACATTATGCATGGCTTATGTATAACACCTTATGTAGTGGTGTTATTACATAAATGAGGCCTGGCTCCAATGGAACTCCAATTGACTGATGTTTATGGCAGTGGAAGTTAAAGCCTATTACCAATGCATTTCTTCCCACAAAGCAGGTTAAATTTTAAAAATAACAAACAGGCAATTTTCAGTGCATTTTTATAGATCTTTATTTCATTTTTCTTTAATAGGAGAATATTTGACTATAACTTACAAGTTCTAGAATGTATCGATTGCTGAATGCTGCATTTTTATAGAAGAAAGAATTCTAGCTGTACAGAAGCATTGATACTGGCATTATAATCTCCTCAGAATCCCTGTTATAAGTGACAAATTTTCTCAATATGTCACTCACAAGAGATGCCAATCCTTTCACTCTCTTGATGGTTTTCAATGTCTTACTTTTATTTTGTGCTGCCTTTTGTATCACTGAATATGTGTCATTACCTGTAGGTCCTATTATTAGTTTCCACTGGTTTTCTACATTCAATTTTTTCTCTCATACTTATTTGCCGTCTTTTTTATTTCTAGTAAATCTCACCTGTCCTGACTTTGCATGGCAAGTGCCATAAAGTTAAAGCCTTCTATTAGGCATAGTGATAAATTAACTGTAACTACGTGTTTCAGACATCATATGTTACATAATAGTTACTGTAATAGTATTATTCCTCTAAATAAGACAACAGCCTTGAGCAATTGCTGCTCATGGGCAAATAATTTGAGCCTTAGTATTTTTTTCGGTTTTGCTTTTTTTTTCTTTCATTAATAAAAAGTATTTCTTTCTATAAAGGTAATGAAAACTGAAATGCGGGAAATTTTCTGTGGTATGTTAAATCTTTTTAAAGATTATTGACCAGATACACAAATGGTCATGGATGGCTAAAGAAAGTAATAATAAAACCAAAAAATGAGTGTCTGATGAGCTATGGGGAAATTAAAATGCCATCACCCTATGCATTGTCAATTGCATTATTTTGATCAAGCCATCACTACACCAGTAGATTGAAAAAGAAATTACAGTATCTTCAATTAAATTAAATTTTCATATATGCCTACTGAAAAGATTGTTCCTTTTTTTCTTCTCTTCTTTTAGTGCTTCTGATCTCCTGGATCCAAAACAAACATTTGATTTCTTGTTTGGGCCTTCATTTTACCTTTATCTCTTTCTCTGCTCTCTCCTTGTCTTTGTTTAATAAAAAGAAGCCAAGCAAATCAATGCATTGATTTTCTGCAAAAGACTGAGTTTCTACCTGATGTCTCAGATGCCTTTGATCTGAGAAGTGTAGTGCTTAATATTTTTTCTTTACTTTTTCATGTAAATAAATCATAGCAGTCTCTGGTGGTCTTAACTGTATGCCAAAGTAAGCATATCCTTATCTGACCAGATGATAAAGTTATATAAGGTCACGAGGATATCACCTGAGCTATCAACCTCAGCACTCGTGAGTGCATCCCATCAGGTAACACGGACTTGTGTCTGTCCAGTTTCTTTATACATTCCCTGACTTAATAACTCAAATGATGGTGAAGGCTTTCTTGCTCTAGACTGTCCCACTGCTCTCAGTGGCCTGGTGCTCTCCTGAAGGCAGGTCTTGCTGGTAAAATCTGACACAAGATGCATTGAGCACTGTTTTCTTTCCTGTGTCCTCTGACTTTCCCCATGCATTACTGGGCCCTGTGTTCCTATGTCACCTCTTTGTTGATGGCATATCCATAGAAGCCCTTCTTGTTGCACTACATGTCTCTTGCCAGACTCAACATTAGATGGGCTTTGGCTTTCCCAGCCCAATCCTCGTGGGTTCAGATTGTGTTTTTGTGTTCTTCCTGCGCGACCTCTGCTTGCTCCCACTTCTTGCACACTATTTTTTCAGATCTGACTTTAGTTAGGAACTCCTGGTGCTATGTTCCTATTCTAGTCGGAAGCTCCATAAAAGCTGCTGGCTTGAATTTCTGCATGGCGGGATAAACTACTCTTGAGCTTGAAGCCAAAGGTCATTATCTGGCAATTTGTCTTGTTTCCTCCTCTCACGATCCTGAGCTCCACCATCTCATGGTCATGGCAAATCCACAAGAAGACTGTGAAGCTTTCAAAAACCTGGCAAGATTAGGCTATTCCTCCTGTGGAAGAGAAAGACTTAAATGCTGGTAGAAATGGCCCATATGCAAGAAAGGGCCTAACATGTCTTACAATTTCTGTAAAATTGTGATTTTACTTCTTTGTCAGTCTTGAGATTCTATTGCTCTTGCAGCACACTAAATAGATATAATCTTCAAGAAGATTACAGCAAGTTATCTTTATTGCAGACAAGTGTTCTGGTTGCATAATTAGAACCAGCAGCTAATTTTCATTTATGTACTTGCTATAAGATGTGCTTATATTTTGATTTTTATTATGCTGATATTGCTAATAAGAGCTACAGTTTTCATTCTTCCTTATTTGTGTTTATTTGACCAGAGTTCAGAGTTCAGCTTTAAGACTTATTATTATTGCATTAAGAATGTCATGCCTCACAAGATACAATGCCCGGTTCTATTACAAAATCATTGTGCCAAATCCAATTAGCAAAGATTTTTTGATGAATTAACCTTGTCAGGGCAGAACACACTGCACCTGCTGTTCTGCTTTAGAGCCAGACTTCAGCCCTCCTACAGTTAAGTCTTTGGTTGTTTTGCTGATCCCTTTCAGCTCACTTTTTCCTCCTTGTCTTCAGACGTCACTACCTCCAGATGTCCAAGATTTTTCTGCCTCATTTATATGTATGATTTCCCTCTTCAGTTTATTCTTTCATCATTCTCAGTACTCTCTTGTTGCAGAACTCTGCAGCAGATGTTTGGTTTTTTTGCTTGTACCTTGCCTTATCTCCAAGGAGCCTTGCAAATGCTGCTGCTCCAGACAGGAAAGCACGGCTGATAATTGGAGCCCATGAATGGCCAAACAAGAAGGTTATTTAACAATCTAGGTGGAGAGAGAGTGTGAAAAATTTTCATTTATGTGCTTAAGGGAATCTGACCCCCAGGGTAGCATGAACCTCCATTTTAGTGAGCTGAAAAGTGGCATTCTGGTATGGTGGGAATTCGTATTCCCTCCACTTCTGGCAGTTCCCTGTGAAGAAAAAACTCAGGAGAGGGAAAGAGTTTGCCTTTGCTGCATCTCCCTCCCTGCCTGGAGTGACACAGTGTGACAAGAGTAAGGAGAACAGACCATGAGGAAGTGCCAGGTTAAATTTAAGAAGTCCATAAGAGGCTTCAGGCAGACTAGAGATCTGAATGGCTGATCTGGCGCAACAGGTCATGGCTGACCCCACTCTGCTAATCTCACCAGATATTTGCTTGTAACATTGAACCCTGCCTCTGGGTACTAAGGGCCTACACCACTTCCTATCCTCCTCAGTTGCCATGGTCCTTGGTCAGAATCCTGGCCTGCAGCATCACAGGCTGCCTCTTTTGAGGCCATTCCTGGGTGGTCTGCTTTTGATGCCAGATTAGCCAGAGATCTCCTGCTCCACCACCATCATCAGTGGCACCTGCCTTGAGAACAGAGGCAGATATGAGAAGTATCAGGGAGGGAAAAGGAGAAAACTTGGACTTAGTGCTGGGATCAGATCCTTCATGATACTGGGCAGTAAATACAGAGGTCTGCAGTGTAAGCCATCTGTCATCTTTCAGCTGACAGCCTGCCATGAAAACAAACCAAAGAATCAGTCGCTGGAGAGCAGACTTGCATGGCCAGCATCCCTGTCAGATGGACTGCTGTCTTTCAAGCACAAGGAAGATAGACACAGCTAGCACAGCAGGGCACACACATCTCCTGACAAGGATCAGCTCTGGAGCAACATTCATTGGTGTTCACAATGCTCAGCTCCTCCTCCTGCTCCCAGTGTCCCTCCATCTCCAGCCACCTACAGTGGTTGCCCCAGACCAACCTCAGCAGAGCCCAGTGAGCCCCTGACATGTCAAGGAGATGTATGGACAGGGGTGGTACCTCCTCTACCTGCCTAGGAAAGGAAAAACAAAACATGGCCTTAGATGGCAGGAAGAAGAATGTCTTTCAACAGTAAATAGGACCAAAAAAAATCACTCTTCAGGATTTTGGGCAGGGAAGTATAATTCCTGAAGTCTTTTATCTAGCAAGCTTGATCTTGTCTGGGAGATGCATGTACCTAATCAAATTGTTCTGTAATAGTACTGTGCACGAATGAGGAGGGGGTGTGGGACCCTTTGGTATGACATAGCTGGTTGCTATGCAGCTGTCTGTCTCTGCAGCTACTGCTTTTACTGCTGCAGTTGCTATAGGAGACTATCAAATGAACTGATGAAAGATTTGTTCCCTCACTCTCAATGGCATATTGCCTAGCTTTGTGTACACTGCATACCAAGCATCTGATCCCCGCAAAAATCTATCCCTGCTTTCTTCCTTCTCCCCCTCTGGAAACCATGGAAACCAAGCTGACTTGATTCTGCCATGGACAAAGAATAGAGGGGTGGCCCAGAGACATGGCCCCTGTCAGCTCCACTGGGCTATCTGCATCCTTCACCTATAGGAAAGCGTTAAGGCTTTATTTACTCAAAGCTGATACTTGATGATATTAGTATTCTAATTTAAGATACTTTTTACAAATATTCTTTGACATGTTACTTGCTTCTGTATACTCACTTGCCATCACATCAGGCATCTCTAGCCACCGGAAAATAATATGCAGACTAAGAACACTCAGATCCATTGAATCCCTTGAGGTTTTCAAGTGCTGCCTGTGTGTTATATAGCCAGGTGTTGGGCAGAGCCACATATATATCCACTGGTTGATCCATCATTTGGCGAGGGGTTGCAAGACTGTTACTTTTTGACTCACAGAATGATTTGTTGAGCTGAAACATTTTCAGGGTTGCAGATAGATACACACAATTAGTTTTCTTGGCTGAACAGAGGGCCCTTTATCTGCCTCAGTAATAAAATAGTGCCCTGCATACAATCACTGGCTCTCGAGAGAACAGTATAAGCCCTCTGGAGAGGTCAATTGAGTGGTCGCAGCCTTTTATGTCATCCTCAGGCTCTTTTTTCCCTTTCCAGAGCAGAGGGCCAAGAGGCTCAGCTGAGAAATGGGACCCTGAAAAGGAGCCACTGGATTCCAGCCTGGGTTGCCAATGAACAAAAGATCCAAATTATCAAAGAACTGGGATTCATGCTGAGCTATGCCAGAACCTGGGCTGCAATCCTGATACTGTGTATGTCCTCTCTTAAACGTTTGGGGTTTTGTCATGGTTTCCCATCTGTGTGTAGCTTATCTGTCCCAGCTGCTGTGCTATCTCTCTTAGGGTAGCAAGAGACACAACAGCTAGTATCCAAATCTTTCTCCAGTCCCTCAATCCTATGGGAGATCTTAACAGAGGCAATGGTTGCCATCTCCTTGGTGTACATAATCCTTTGTTGTCCTTTGACTATAATGACAACTAAGAAGCTCTCCTCCCTTAAGTGAACATTCCAAGAAGGAAGAAAAAGAGGTGTTTCTCTTGTAGTAGAAAAAGGGCTGTGTCTGTGTTTGACATGGCCTTAGGGAATAACCCCTGGTATCAACACAAGCTGGGAGCTGAACAGATTGAGAGCAGCCCTGGCGAGAAGGACTTGGTGGTGCTGGTGGATAAAAGGCTGGACATGAGCTGGCAATGTGCGCTCACAGCCCTGAAAGCCGATTGTATCTTGGGCTGCATGCAAAGCAGTGTGGCCAGCAGGTTGAGAGAGGGGATTCTGCCCCTCTACTCTGCTCTGGTGAGACCCTACCTGGAGTGCTGCATCCAGCTCTGGGGTCCTCAGCACAGGAAGGACATTGACCTGTTGGAGCAAGTATAGAGGAAGGCCACAAAGCTGATCAGAGTGATGGAGCACCTCTTGGATGAGGACAGGCTGAGAGAACTGGGATTGTTCAGCCTGGAGAAGAGATAGTTTAGGGGTGACCTAATTGCGCTAACTGCCTGAAGGGAGCTGACAAGAAAGATTGAGAGGGACTTTTACAAAAACATGTAGTGAAAGGATGAGGAGGAATGGCTTCAAACTGAGAGTAGGTTTAGATTAGATATTAGGAAAAAATTCTTTAAACAGATTGCCCAGAGTAGTTTTGGGTGCCCCACCGCTAGAGATGTTCCAGGCCAGGCTGGATGGAGCTCTGAGGATCCTGGTCTAGTGGAAGTTGTCCCTTCCCATGGCAGGGGTGTTGAAACTTTAAGGTCTCTTCCAACCCAAATCATTCCGTGATTCTACTATTCTGTGAAGTATAAACATGGAAGAGAGATGCAGTCTCAAGGTCTGCTGGGATAGGGCTGTAAGACTGCCAGAGTGAAGATGACAGAGGGGCATACATTGTCCATATTGCCTGCTAGGATTTTTCCCACATCCAGACTATGCCTAGGCATAGCTGATGAGTGTGGAGAGGCTAAGCAGCTGCCACAGGGGCTTATCAAATATTAACCATCCTGGAGAATCCTGTGTCACTATTAGATTATGTGCTTGGCATTGTTTGATTCATATTATGTCAATACACTTAGCCCCAGACTGCATGGACTATGTTAACACTGGCCAGAAGATTACAGAAGAGACAGTAGAGGGGATCTGCTAAGCTAACAGGTTTTCATGCAGAGACAGAGTGAAAATGCTGTGCAATTATCCTGCATAACACAAATAGACTGACTTCACAAGTGGTATGAAAACATTTCCACTGTTGAAGCAAAACCATATAGCAGCAGGGTCCTGTTCTTGGTCACAGTAATCCTAGTTGCAAGAAACAACTCTTTTTTGGAAAAGGAGGCAGATAGGGCACATCAAAGAGCAGCAATGGGTAGCTGTTCCCTAAAGGATAGAGAGACAAAAGTCAAGAGCAATAGCTCAGCTGACAGGGCAGAGGTCTCACCAGCCAGAGCCCAGCCCCACAGCTCCTATTCAACAGGAGCAGGGCAGAATCAGGGATAGTGGGTTCAGCCAAGCGTCCAGACCCCCAGGTACATTCACGTTCATGAAGCAGGTCCCAGGTCAAGCCAGAGGGTTAATCTGCAGGAAAGGGACTGGGCTGATGTGGACTAGTGCTGAACTGAACACCAACACTCCAGTGACTTGGCTAGGGAAGGGACTGAACATCCAGAGCTGAGCTTGAACAGAGCTCTTGGTCCTTGGGGCAGGGTGTTAGGTGGAGGTGGCAGGCAGCACCGAGTCAGGGCCACATAGACTTATTTGTACCCTCAGAATTTAGTCAGGACAGATTGTGCCTAGACAGCAACTACACAGGGAGAGAACAGGCTATCTGCACAAAGGCAGAGTCATTCATGGTCAGAAGGACTTCACACAGAGAACAAAGACTACAGAAGAAACAGCAGCAAGAATTCCCTGTGGAAATTAGGCAAAAGACAGCACAGAAAAGGAATATTACACTGAACTCTAAATTTTCCACATTTTTGAGACCATGAGATTTTCTATTTTCTGATTCTCTTTTTTTTCTGATTTTCTGCTCACTGTTGTTTATTCCTCTGTACCTCTAAGCTATGACTCATCTTTTTACGACTGTGCAATCAAAACTGCAGACAGTACTTCGGTTTGAACTGTGGATGTTTTTCTTTGCTATTTCATAATTCACATTTTTTTATTTTCCTTGTGCACCAAGAATGATTGTCAACAGCTCCAAGATTCCTTTCAGGAGCACCAATAGCTCATTGCTATACCTGGGCAGCCAGGACTGTTTCCTGTTGCCTTTCCTACAGCTCTGTGGTTAGCAACACTGAACTCCCTCTGCCATTTTCAAATTCTAAGATCTTTTTCAAATCTTTGTAATCAGAGAGACCAGGCAAATTTTAATGAGACTTGATCAAAATAAAACTCCCAGAAACATGTCTAGCCTGGACATTGCTTCCTCAGCAGTAGGTGTTTCACTCTCTCTATGTGTATTAATTCTAAATGCAGACATAGTCAAAAGATGTTAACTCTGTTTCTTGATACCTACTTAAGCGAGCCTTTGATTTTCTGCAAGAATTTTAATGTTAGATCAGAAACTGAACCTAACAAGAGTCAGGAGTATGAGTCTATTCTACCCCTTAATAATAAAGTCTGATGGTTGACAACCACCGGGGTCTTTAATATAACCTTGACTGGTTTTAATTCTCTAGTCTCTGAGATTTATTTTCTTTATATCTTTGAGGTCTGTCTTTCGTGCCTTATACCTCTAAGCCTTGCACAGATTTTTCTGTGTGGATTGTATGGTAGAAAAGTCACCCATGACCTGCAGAAGAGAGTACAAAGAAGAACTACAGTACTGTAGTTTACTTTTTTGGCACTGCTTATACAGAAGGTAAGAAAGGGAAAGAAGGCCCTGTAGAGAGAAGAGAACGTTCTTAGTGCAGAAAACAGAAACAAACAAAATTGAGGAAGTGCTTGCTCCAGTGTAGTTTCAGCACAGACACCTCATTGTCACGAGCTAAAATGATTCCATAATTTGTGAGAATGGGATCATCAGGGTATCCACAGCCTTGTCGTATCAATATAGCATCACATCAGTATGGGTTTATTGAAGTTATACTTCCTGCAGAAGCTCAAAACAAAGAAAAAAGAGCCAAACTGCTGAAGGAAAAGACAATAGCAGAAATAGTGCATTCATCAGCAGCATGTCTGAGTTTGTAAAGCATTGGGCTGGGTGTTCATCATTTGATTTGAAATTACAGAATTTGGACAGCACCTACAGCTGCCGTGATGCTATGTAATCATTTCTACATTTAAGCACTGAGTTCTTTCTGTCTGAGAGTGATTGCAGAATTTTGAATCCATAGTTAAATTATAGTTTAAAATCATTATATCAGATAATGCAAATTAAAGGTTTTGCTCTTTTTAATCTTCATCTATTAAATTTTATGTGGCCATTCACTTGGAATATAGTGTAATGACTTAAGGACTGGTACAAACCAATCATTTGTTCCTAATCTTAGAAGAAATTTAAGCCATAGCATTTCCTCCCTTATGAATGCAAATGGTCTTTATTGATCCTATAATCATAAAACATTTACCTCTTTATGCTGTGGTGTGAGATTTTTTCAGATGACAGGCACAAATTGTTAAGTAATTCATAGTATCAACTTCCTCATGTTCTCAAGAGAAACACAGACAAAGGGGTAGGACAAATAATATTGATTGATATTAAAGCTAATAATGTAATTTTTTACATTTGTGTTTTATGCCCATCTATCATCTTCTTTTAAACTGTTGTCTCATTTTCAATTTACCACTTTCTCCATCCATTCTCCACTTCTCATCTCTTTTTCTCCTTACTGTTTTGCTCCAGAGTTCCGAACACATTACTCCCATGGAGCAATCGGGTAGGATGAGGGCTTTCACTGGCTTGTTGTGTCATGTTGTGTCCTTCCAGGTCACTTAATTCTTACACCTGCTTTGAACCAGTACAAGAACAAAGATTGTACTCACATCTGTAAAGAAGTATTAGTGTTACTAATGTAGCAGTAGCACAGTTTGTGGATACATAAACATCAGAGAGCTCTCCTCATTCCATTGTACGTCAGAGGCCTAATACAACAGAAAAGAAGAAGCAAAAAAAATAAGAAGTCTCATTAGGAACTGCAGAAATCACTGATATTTCAAGATCTGGAAAGTAAAGAATTAGGTAAAGGGTAAAACGGGTATTGACAGGTGGGGTACTGCACTGATAAATGTGGGTTTCATATATCAGTAACCACAAAGCATTAAAAAAGCACATATTTAAAATGGAAGGACACAAACTCAAGGTTGAAAGGAGAAAAAAATCTCTTTTCAAAAGTTAAAACCATCTTCTATCTCCTTTCATTTGGACAGAAATGCACTAATAGCAGAGTGAAGCAGATTCAGGCTCCCAATACCAGACATTTCATCATTATGACAGAAGAAAAAAATTGAGAAAACTGAAGATATGAGCAAGAGAAAGCTTTGAAAATCTAAAGGGGCCTCAGGAAGGTTTGAAGTTAAATACATCTTAGCTCAGTGATGCCTGAACACAATAGCTGTCTACAAACTTACTAACTGATGGGCTGGGGAACTGAAATGGGGATCACAGGAGAATATTAGGAAATAACTCCCCACAACATCTTCTGTGTGAGAAAGTTTATAGAAAAAGTGAAGAGCAAAATGTGATCCAACATTGCTTTAAAGTCTTACAAGGCCACAAGTCAGAAAGTTGAGAATCTGTAGGACAAACAGAGCCAAAACTGTACTGGTCTGGACAATGAGTCATGATCCAGAGTCATGCTTCATGAGTCGTGATCCAAGATTGGTCCCTGAAGAAAAAGAGATGAGGCTGCAATTTCTGTCCCAGAAATTCCCCCCCAGAGAAACCCACAAGGCTTTTTACCCTTTCCAGCTCTGTTGTAACTTCACACACAGTAGGCCATAAAGACCATATACAGATGTTATGAATTATCAGGCTAAACTAAATGGTATATTATCCACCTTATAAAGTTGTTCTGGCCTTCTTTGTCCACAGAAGCAGAAACTGAGACAAGAAGATTATTAGAGTTCAGCACGATGTGGAAATGTATATGATGCTGAAATGACAAAGATTCCTCAAGGGTCTCAGGAAATATATTTACAAAAATATGTATTTATGATAGGCTATCTAACAGAAGGCTAAACAATTTGAGCACACAGACCCAGTTTTCAGAGGAAAAATACACCAAGACTACAGCACAGCACAGACTACAGCAGAACACCTGCACTCTGACAGCAGAAGGATGACTGCAGAGTTACAGCACATGGGTTGTGCCTTTCATCATCCTAATATTCCAACAGGAAGACAGACTCCAGCTACAAGACACCCAAAATGAGGAAATGAAAGAAAATAGGCAGCCTAACATTTACAGAGGATGAAACAGGCTTTATTAGGGGGTGAAAGACGATGCCCATGAGTCAAATAAGTATTGATTCCTGCAAAGTGTGAAAGACATTTTGACATGGGCCTAAAAAAGTACTAGAAAGAATGTCAGATGTCCTGATTATGCTTGCTTTGTGAAAGCTTTAGCTGACAGCTTCTGCATGGTGGGGTTGAAGTTAACACACACTTAGTGTTCAAACTGATTGTGTTTTTCCTTGATGGAAGAAAACTTCTGCTGTGTGCATGACAGCAAGATTCCTGTGATCCTCAGATTCCATTCTTTCTACACTTACTCATGGCTTTTCAGCTTCTTCCCATTTGCTAGCAGAGCTTATCAAATTATCTAAAAATAACTGTATTTTCTGGTATCTGGAAATTAGCCAAAGGAAATCCTTCCACAGAAAAAAAATGAACAAGAAGCTGTTATGCAATCCTTTGTGCAGAAGTTGCAGGTAACTACAATACCACACAGTATTTTTGAGCATGGCAGCACAGCAGAAAACATCCACACCTTGTTCTTCTTTTTTTTTTTTTTTTTTTTAAAGTCCACTGCTATCACACTTTTTAAGTTTTAAAAGTGAAACAGAGAACAGGTGTTTCTACTGTATATCTGTTTTCTAAAACAGCCAGGGAGGAATCCTTTTCTGTGGTGATCAGCCTTTCTGATTAGGGTATTTAAGGGTTATTTTCCTCATTTCCCCCTCTTTTTTTCTTCTACATCGTTGATACGCTTGGTGTCTCTCTAAGATAATTTTTACATCCACAGCATGGCTGGGGACAACCAGCACTTTTTAGAGAGTCAAAACATATGTATTTACCCCTTCAGTTTGTAGCATTCAGAATAACCCCTTTCACTCTCATGCAGGCCTCCCACCTCTCCACGAAGATGAAATTTTTTGTGAGTATGAACAAAAACATGATGTGCTGGTGATGGCAGGTACTAGCATAGGGGTGTCTCTTCAAACACCTTCTGAGGAAGGTTCCAGCACCCCCTGCATCAGAAATGCCATGGAAGCTGATTCACGTTTGTATAATTCTAAACAGATACAAGCAGTGGAAAATAGCCTCCTAAAACATTTGTATTCCTGACAAATGCATAACAGTCTTTGGTGTACTTCCAAGGTGCCATTTCACTACTGATTAAATCAGAAGATGAAATCAGTTGTTCTATGAGAAAAAGTGACTGAAAAAAAAAAAGTCAGGATCTCTCATGGCACTGAGATGGTAAAGATTTGTTCTTTCAATAAGTTTGCCACACAGATTTGTTCTGGGACTACGTGCTACTATTCTGTATATATCCTGTGCCACGTAAATGCACACCTCACTTTTGGTGGACTTACTCTCCCCCTATCATCACAAGCACTGTATCATACAGGAAATTCCAAACTCCCTTTTTCCTGTCCGAGATGTAATTTTACCTAGTCAGAAAAACAAAGGGCAACTTTCTCTCCAAGTGGCACTGACTTTGCTCACACTTCTCCCCTCTCATACCCAGCATGATCTGTGCCCCAAGACAACAAGCCTCTCTGAGCAGTGCGGTTGTACATCTCCTCCTAAAGGCTTTTCCCACCTGAGTGGCACAGAGCATCATGCCTGGGACAGCTGAGATACGTCAAGCAAACCTCTCCACCCAGCTCCAGCACAGCCTTTCTGTTGTATTCCCAACGGGTCCTTCAGTGAACTGCTACCTAAATAAGATATTCAATCTTGTTTCGTATATGCTAATAAAGAAAAAAGGATCCTTTTTCTTATTAGGCACTCCCCTGTGTTTCACAATGGCAAAAATCTTGGAAAAAAGTCCTGATATTCAGCGGTGTCCAGTCAACAACTGAGTAACTTCAAAAGAGTAAGAGCCTCTTTTAATTTCCTTTCCATGATCTACGAAAAATATCAAGGTT
The DNA here is from genome assembly GCA_013396775.1 of Cephalopterus ornatus. NCBI lineage: Eukaryota > Metazoa > Chordata > Aves > Passeriformes > Cotingidae > Cephalopterus > Cephalopterus ornatus. The sequence continues at coordinate 4,575 of VZRE01012914.1, read as the reverse complement.
TCTCTTGCAAGATATCTGTCCACCACCGCATCAATGGAACATGATGTCTCCTTGACTGTAACACCTGCCTGGAGGCAGAAACCCTGTGCCTTGTGCCTTAATAACACAAACCTCTATGCAGCCATGCAGCTGGCAGGGTTACTGGCTGGGAAAGACTTGTACACCATTTCCCTCTCTCATTTCTATTCCCTCTTTGTGACAGTGGGCTGCTCTGCCATCTTTTTCCCATGGAGAGTTCAGATTGACCTTAAAATTTTAGTATCTCACCAGCAATAAGTATAAACATTTCTTCTGAAGAGTAAAAATTTTTGTCATGTTCTGATGTTTTTTCTTTAAAACTCCAGCTTGTCCTTGGACTTCATTCATCAATGTCTTCTGGAAAGGTCAATAAAATGCATATTTTAAAGCACACTATAAAAAAGGGGAAAAAAAGAAAAAACTCTTTAGAGCATTTAAATCCCACAGCCTGGTGGAGTTTCTTAAATCTTATAGTAAACAAAAATGCAAAGAAACTGTTAATCCAGAAGCTTCACTTTTACACACAGCAGATCCTGAGTGATCAGATTTACCTTTTCCTTCTGCAGCTACCTGTTATAAAATAACCTTTTCAATTTGTGAAAATATTTCCTGCATTCCCACATTTTGTGCCCATAGGTCTCTTAACAGGCTTTTCTTTAGAGTTAAGTTCTTAAGATTTCTCCAGTCCCAGCTCATCCCAGAACTGTATTTGGTTATATGCCTTCCCGTCTCAAACATGCATTTAGAATCATTACAAAAGTTATTTTCTCGAGTCTTCCAGGTCTGTAATTTAGAGACTGACACACAAATCTTTCATGCCAAAGAGTAGAAAATAACACTCACTGCAATGCTTTATTTTGCCTTTGTTGTTCCTGCCTATATCAGAGTGGCACTAGCACACACACCACATTTTAAATTGGCACTCAGCATAGTTCTTACTGATCCACAGCTTGCCTGTGTGTTTAAGTGCTTTTCTGAACAAATATACTACAATTAGGCCAATTCAAAGACCACTCATCTGAAGTCAGCTGCATATATTGCACTCAAATAAACAACACAGAGACCAGCAGGGGGGTTATGACTACCTGATGTCTAGCCAGAAATTTCTCTCTCTGGCAAGTTATTCACATCCAGAACACCATGGCAACGCCAACCTTTAGCATGGCAAAATATAATGGAATACATTGGGATGTCATCCATCTTGAACACATCCAAGATTTTTTTTCACTGCCAGAAAGCCTCTGAGTAATAACCAGCAAAAGTTTTTTGAAAACCATTTGGTCAGACCTTGGGTTTTGGCCCTGATAATAGTTTTGCATCTGTGTAGTCCCCAGTGGGCATGAAGTCAGTTGCAGAACAAGTTATTGCTTACATCATCCTCACCTAAAATTATAAATATGCACACCTCTAGCCTGTGTACCTTAACTGCGTGCCCACTGTATCTGCACGTGTTTGCTATAGGAACCAGACAGGAGAAAAAATGGATTCCGGACAAGAAAGCTGGAAAGGGACTTTTTACAAGGGTATGTAGTGATAGGATAAGGGGTAATGACTTCAGATGGAAAGAGGATGGGTCTAGATCAGATATTATGAAGAAATTCTTCACTGTGAGTGTGGTGAGGCACTGGAACAGATTGCTCAGGGAAGCTGTGGATGCTCTATCCCTGGAAGTGTTCAAAGCCAAATTGGATGGGCTTTGAGTGACCTGGTCTAGTGTAAGGTGCCCCTGCCCATGACAAGGGAGTTGGAACTGGATTATCTTTAACATCCTTTCCTGCCCAAACCATTCTGTGATTTTGTGATATGAAATGCAGGACAATCCTCCTTCCTGGCTTGTGAGGGCAGAGACCATGGGTGTTCTTCCTGCCCCAGGTGGTGGTGCTGGACTGAGGTGGTTCACTCTTCATAAGTGGACCTCATTGCAAGGTTGGGTACAAGTTCTCAGTACAGACTCAGACAGCCCCCACAGCTCCAAAACCTTTCACATAACTTCCCTCATGTACTCTGTCCCTCACAGTGCTATCTGCAACTTTTGTCCGCTTCTCACTCTGATACTTATTAAGCCCATGAATTTATCATGTCACTTTCAGCAGTTTACCATGTTCAGTTCAGCTACCTTCAGCTCAGGACAGGGCTCTGGCATTTGCACACATACTTCAGGAGGAAAGGTCCAGATTACTGAACTGATTTAAAATGTAGTCACGGGCAGACAGATAACCCCAATTCATCCGTTTGAAGTGCAAAGTATCAATCACATCACAGTCCTGCAAACTTTCACATGTATCCTTCCCCACACCACTGCACCCTGCCAAAGGCCTAGCAAGGACTGCTAAAGAAGCTGACATATCCTAATGGATATTCTCCCATTTTAAGACGCATTGAATTCATCACATTTGTGTCACACACATTCCAGGCAGAGCGCTTTTTGACCTGAGGTTTACTAATCAAACAGAAACTCTCATTCCCCCTTTTTTAGCCCTGTCCCCAGCCATGATTCTGCAGACTCAGTCTAGGGTATAGATACTAATGAGTGGCATTGGAAAGCATAACACAGATATCAAAATCTTGCGGACACAGGCTAAAAATCCAAAATTAATACCAAGATGACTTGATTTTGCAAACAGTTATCTAATAGAAATAATCACAGGTTGAAAAAAAATGCTTTAAATGAGAGACGTTCCAGACAAATTCCTGGTCTGCTTGAGAGAAAATTCCCAGTAAGGATAGCAATTTCCACACCTTCTCCATAGGCCTGTTGATCTCAGACAAAAGGAAAAAAAAAAACCAACATAAATTAAGGAAAGAATAATCAATATCCATAATACTTTGAATATAAACTTCAGATTCACAATTCCACCAGAAGCTAAAGGGATATCCCAATCTGAGTTCATTTAGCTGTCTATCAGCTCTACTGCTTTGGTGAAGGACTCTCCCATTCAAATATTAGAGATTAAGAAGTTCTAAACATGCCCTGGAGAATATAGATATCGGAAATATTACAACCAACTGGAGAGATGAGGAATTCTTCACTGCAGAAGTCAGTATGTTTGAATGTACATGCTACAGTCAATATACTCTGTTGAAGTGTTGCACTGAAATATATTGACAGTAACATGGTGGGAAAATTTAGAACCACAAATACTCACCCATAAAAACTACTTGTGCTCATGTGCAAGTTATTGGGAGGCATTAAAGTATCTCAGTAAGCAAGCATTTTGTGGCTTACTGAAAATAATTAACATATAGAATACAAAAGTTTTCTAATGACTGAAGATACAAATTTCAAAAGCATAAATTTTCTGGAATGGTATTAAATTAGTGCTGTAGATGAGAAGAAAGAAATGCTAGTTATATGGACAATTGCTACTTTTGGCAAGGATTTTCTGAGATCCAAGGAAGCAAAATAATCAATCTTTAGAATTGAGAAGTGTGATCATGTAAGTCCTCAAAATGTTCTCTCATATGATTATCATTGAAAGGAAAGGAGACCTATCAAACTGTGAAACACCTTATGTTGGTCTGGCAAAATCACTCTAATAAATGTTAATCAGAAAATGTAATGAAATTCTGCACAGCACTGCCTAATTTTATTGCAAGGCATTGATGTAGGCATCAGGTCCCCTACTTCCCCACTTCACCATGAAGTGATGACAATATACACTAATAATAACACAGAAATCAGTAAGAGGCAGCATGGTTTTAATACAAATGGGGAAGAACATAATACTTGCCTATAGCATATCTTGCAATAGTAAAAAAAGAGTACCCACTCATCATCATGCAAGCTACCTCTTGCTTTACAATGTTATCACTAGCAATCTCATTCTAGAAACACACCCATTTGGTAGGTTCACGTTCCTTATTTCCTCTATGACTAAAGGCAGGATTCTCTCATGATGTACGTTATCCTCTCCTTCTGGTTAACACAGGTATTTCGCGACACCTGACCTTAAAGAATGTGCCCACCAGAGAGTCTATTTAAGCTACACAAAAAACTAAACTTAGCTGGGACTTAGGTTGTAGGTTTGGTCCAAAATGACTTCTGGCCTGTTCAGATTAATTTATTCTTTTGGTATTATTATACTTTTCTCCTTTTTTTCCCCCTTCCTTTCCCCCCCTCTGTAATAGCCTCCTCTTGTGATGTATTTTGAAAGAACCTCTGTACCCAATTATCTGTCTAAACAAACCAATCCCTGCTCCTCTGATCAGCTTACTATCTGTTCTCTGTTTTGTGGGACATGATGTGTGGTAATACCACTTTGCTATTTTATCATAAAATTTGAACCATTTTCCCAATTCCACTTGGAATTCAGAAATTAGAGTGGCTGAATCCAGCACGTATTCCCAGCAAGCACGCGCGTGCGCGCGCACACACACACACGCACTCAGTATGTACTTCTGTACCTACATACATGGCTGCCAAACAAACCAGCACAGATACTCAGCACACACAGAGACACAAACGGCACCAACGGCTTCATGCTCCTCCCCTCTCTGCCTGAGCAGGAGGAAAGTCTCTTAGTGGGATATACACAGAATCATAGAATCATAGAATCA
>VZRE01012913.1:0-44516 GCA_013396775.1 Cephalopterus ornatus | reverse complement strand
GTTCTTAACCCAGCAGAGAGTACATTTGTACCCAAGCCATGGGCTACCAGCTTTTTCCAGAGTATATTATGGGAGACAGTGTCAAAGGCTTTGCTGAAGTCTAGATAGACCACATCTACAGCTTTTCCCTCATCCACCAGGAGGGTCACCTGATCATAAAAGGAGATCAAGTTGGTCAGACAGGATCTGCCCCTCCTAAACCCGTGCTGGCTGGGTCTGATCCCTTGTCCATCCTGAAGGTGCTGTGTGATTGTGCTCAGGATGATCTGCTCCATGCTGATGGCAGTGCAATACCTTGCTCTCCCTGTTTAGCTTCACCACAACAGTGGTAGCTGTTCTGGACACACAACCAACAAAGTAGTTCATTAGCACCACACTGTATGGAATTCATACCTTATTGTCCACCACTTTACAGCCTTATAAAGCTAATTCCAGCTGCAAACTCATCAGAAAAAAAGCTAGATTTTCACACACCTCTTAAAAGCAGCCAGTATATTTTTTTTTAGTACCAATAGCAATCAAAGAGTACTGTGGAATTCAGTTTAATTAAGTTCTTTTTTTTTTTCTTTGGCTTCCTTTGACATCTGTATCCTGTTAGTAGTTTTTCAGTGAGTAAATTGCTCACTGTAGGTTATTCCCTTCCTTATAATTTTCTGTTGCACTCCCAAATGAATTTGAACTTCACAATCACACTGTTAACTCCTAATTTACTTTGTGCATTGCTTCTCTCATTTTCTTTGCCTCCCTCTCCACAAATAAATAATTAAATAGAAAAATTTTAATAAGTCTCAGACAAAATTTATTACTTTTTTGGGTTCCTGCTAGAATACACTCAACTAACACATGCAACCAGATGTCTGATAATTTGAGATCAAAAGGTCAATTAAGCAGAAGTTATGCTTTGTTTTTTATCACTGTCTCCTGACTTAAAGAGAAGCAGAGATACTACAAATGCTTCTGTAAATGTAGTAGCTAAGCAAAAACTTTTACATTCTGAAGATTTCCTAAAACAGCATATGTTACAGCAAAGAAAAATGAGCTTTTTATTTTTTCCATTTTTAATGCCACAAACCAAGAATGGCTGTTTGGAAGACAGTCGAATTACTTGGTGTTCACCATCAAACCTAATCCCAAACATTTCACGTCCTCTTTCTGACAGCAAAAATCAGCATCATAACAAATCAGAAAAATCATCAATGGAGTTAAGCTGTTCGACACAGAATATTTCATATCATATCTGACTAGTTTACCTAGTCCAACATGACTTTACCTAATGATCATATTTGGGCACCCTCACTGTTTTCATTCTTAAAGTCAAAAAGTAAAAATGCAACAGATTAACCAATATTCCAGATCTCAAAAAAAAACCAAGACATAGAAGTGATGCCCCCTGTAATTTTTGTCAAGCTATAAACAAAACTGAATAGATAGAGTCTATAGCACAATAGTTATTATACTCAACATTACATGTGTGATGAAGCTGAGAAAAATACTGATAGTTGCTTCAAAATATGCCCGATCTTTAACATGATTCTGATAACACAGTGTAGTAGGAACTCCACAACTAAGACTGGAAAGCCAGTGCAAAAATATTGTTATTCGTCTCCTATACTTAAAAAATTTCTAGAACAGTGCTCTTTGAGGCATAGGCCCCCGGAAAGAATATAAAAATCAAAGGAAAACATAGGTTGATGTTAGGAAAGGATGTCTGGAAGTCATCATGTCCAAACTCAGGCTTCAAGCAAAAGTAGCTTCAAGGTCAGACCATGTTGCTTTGGATTTGCCCAGTTAAGTTCAGAAAATCTCCAACAATGCCAATTTCTTCTTATTGTGAAAATATTTTTCCTCACATCCATCTAGACTTTTACTTGCTGTCATTTATGACTGTGCTTTTCATCCTTCACAGTGTACCTCTGGGAATGGTCTGATTTTTTTTTTCATAATCCTTCTTAAGGTATTTGAAGACAGCAAACAGGAATCTCCTTAGACTTCTCTTCTAACGCTAAATAAATCCAGTTCCCTCAGCCACTATAACCAGGAGGTAGGCTGGAATCCTTTCTTTTTCTGAGCTCTGAATCTGGCTGTAGGCAGTAAACACTGCCTTTGAGGGGCTGTAGTATCCAATACATGGCTCTGCACTAACCTGGCTGAAGGTCATGACTATCACCTCTAAATAGTTGTCTAGTTCAAGATGACTGGATCTTCTGTCAGCTTCAAGTAACATGTACATTGAAGACCATTTAGGTAGAGATTGATACAGAGAGTATCTTGCGTACACCAGATCTGAAGTATAGAACTCTGAGACAAGAGGCTGTTTTGCAGAAAATATCTTTATTTTTTTATTATTTTTGCATTTCTGTGACATTTTAAATAAATTTTTGCCTCTTTTAGGCGGTAATATGACCAGAGGAGGAAAACCTTTCCTACTAGAATAAGCCTCTCCTGAATGAATCTCTTGGCCACTGCAGTTTAGTCCCACAGCCACTGGATGCCACTGCTAGCAATGACTTTTTTTTCATATGTAAACTTTTAAATGCTTTCTCTTTGCTGACTAGCTTTTGACTTTTTCATCAGTGATCACAAAATGACAGTTTTAGACTCTCTGACAAATGAGACGGAGGATCACCAGAATATATGTCTTGGACTTCTAGAGGGAAGACTTTTGCCAGTGGGAAGACTTTTGCTGACAGTCCCCTAGGAGGCAGTCCTGAAGGGCAAAAGAGGCCAGGAAGGGTAGCCATTTTTCAAGAAGAAGATCCTAGAGGTGCAGGAGCAGGACATTCCTATGTGCCGAAAGATGAGCCATCAGGGATTACCAGCCTAGCTAAACAGAGAGGTTTGACTAAAATTCAGGAAAAATAGGAGGGTTTATAACTTCTGGAAGATGGAGCAGGCAACTCAGGAGGACTAAAAGGGTGTTGTGAAGTTATGCAGAGAGAAAATTAGATGGATCAAAGCCCACCTGGAACTTAACCTTGTTACTGCCATCAGCATAGTTTTATGAAAGTCAGATCCTGCTTGACTAACCTGATCTCCTTCTATGATAAGGTGACTTGCCTAGTGGGTGAGGGAAAGGCTGTGTGCATTGTCTACCTGGACTTCAGTAAAGCCTTTGACACCTTTTCCCACAGCATTTTCCTGGGGAAACTCTGCTCATAGCTTGGATAGGTGTACTGTTGGCTGGCTAAAAAACTGGCTGGATGACCAAGCCCAGAGTGTTGATGAATGGAGTCACACTCAGTTGGCGGCCAGTCACAAGTGGTGTTCCCCAGGGCTCAGTATTTGGGCCATCCCTGTTCATCATCTTTATCAGTGATGTGGACAAGTGGATCAAGTGCTCTCTCAGTAAGTTCACAGATGACACCGAGCTTGGTGGGAGTGTCGACCTGCTGGAGGGTAGGAAGGCTCTGCAGAGGGATCTGAACAGGCTGGATTGATGGGTCAAGGCCAGTTTTATGAGGCTTAACAAGGTGAAGTGCTGGGTCCTGCCCTTGAGTCACAACAAACCCATGCAACATAGTCTTGGGAAAAAGTGTCTGGAAAGTGACCCAGTGGAAAAGGACCTGGGGTTTAGAACACCAGCCTTATGAGGAGCAGCTGAGGGAGCTGGGGTTGTTTAGCGTGGAGAAAAGGAGGCTGAAGGGAGACCTTATTACCCTCTACAATCACCCGGAAGGAGATTGTAGAAGGTGGGTGTTGATCTCTTCTCCCAGGTAACAAGCAATAAGACAAGAGAAAATGGACCAATGTGTACCAGTGGAGCTTTAGACTAGATATTAGGAAAGCTTTTTCACTAAAAGGGTTCTCAAGTGCTGGAATGGAAACCTAGGGAAGTGGTGGAGTCATTATCCCTGGAGATATTTAAAAGATGTCCAGATGTGGCACTTATGGACATCGTTTGGTGGTGGACATGGCGGAGCTGGATTAATGGATAATTAATGGATAATTAAACGTCTTTTCAGTAGAAAATGTTTCTATGATTCTATGATTTTATTACTTATTTTCTATCATCTTTTCCAGTGCTGTTGCTATCTTTATTTTCTTCGTCTTCTAGACTCCTCATTATGCGCTTGGTTCTGTTTAATAAAAATAATGTCTCTAGTATGTTCATTAGATCTGCATTCCAGTTTTCAGTCTAAGAATTGTTGTGTTTAGGAAGCACAGCTCATGTATGAAGAAATTATGCAAAAATATTTGCTGGGACATACAAATCTTTCTAATTTATAACTTTTCAAATACATTGTCCTCTCTGCTTTTTTCACTGAGATGCTTCAGAAATTCAGTGAAATTTTGGAAGCTAAGTATGTCTCAGTCATCAAGATATTTCCCTATGTGGAACTAAATAACATTCACCATATCTCATCAGAGTTGACTGATTTTCAGAATTACATTGTTTTATTATAGCAAAAATGTCTTCTCTAGAGCAAGACTGAATGCATCTACTGAATAGATTTTGCTACCTAACTTCTGATCACATGGTCAACATTCAACTAATAAAACTACCACAACTGCTTGTGGAATAACCAGTATGCAGAAATTTCCTCAAAGTTACAGTGCAAATCTTGTGAAGTTACAGCCTTGTTTGCAAACACTACTGTAGCTTATAAGTGATTCTGTTCTGTTCCAGGCAGTAACCTTTAACTGTAGCATCGTTTATATCACAGTGAGTTCTGAAAAAAACCAGGAAAAACCACCTTATTATCTCAGATGTACAATTATGTCAATGTAGCCTACAAAATAAATGTTCTATTATGTTCACCATGGAAAAATATTTGTTAAGAATCAAAAAGCTTCTAAAATTAATATGTAATATCCAACTGCTCTTATTTTATAGATATATTGATGAATACAGATAAAATAAAGAGTCAGATACCTTCACTAACAAGAATCTAAGCTCCATCAGGGAACAAAAACTAATTTCCAATCCTACATTTCAAGACGAAATTACCATAGGAAAGAGAAACTAGTGATTTGGAGAACTACTCATCAGGCAGCTTATGTAGCTATTTTGTCTTGTGAATTGAAGTATTCTAAGGAAACTAAGATTATAAACCATCACTGTAGGATGGAGCATCAATAAATATAAAAACAGAGTGTAAATAAATTTGAAAGAGCATAAGACTAGAACGCAAATGGAACTTATTAGGTGCTTTTGTCCTCTTTTCTGTGCATAAAATTTTAGGGGAGAAATGGTATAACTTCTTCCAGGTACCAGAAGAGAGTAGGTACCAAGTAAAATAACAAGAGCTACTGAGAAAATGTCCTGCTATCTTATTCTCAAGCATGTCACAATTTCCAGATCAAACTAATTCAGAGAACCAAGGTCAAAACTCTTACAACAGCAAATATCATTCTTCACATAAACTAAAAAGAGAAACATGGGAAGATGCAAGTGCAACAGTTTCTATATTAATTTATTTGGAAATTAACTGCATTCTTTATTGCTGCTAATGAGTGTTTTTCTTATAAGGTGCTCAGAAGCTAGGTGAAAGTGAATCAAAACCCCACTAAGCACATCCTTCAGTTCACAGAAACACCAGTGAAGAATTTTTCAGGGAAGTTTTCAGAGAAAAATTGAAGATCTGATACAGGAAAATCAGAATCTCACCACAGAGATTCAAGGGATGGTGGAGAAATTAAAGAAAAGTAGCAAAAGTATTTCCTGTACTGTACCTCACCTGTATATAGAATTCATTTGTTAACCACAACCCTTTCACAAGGTCTATATTTAGCACTGCCATTTAAAATTATAGAAAAAATTATTTGTTGTTGTGCTATAGTCTTACCAATTTATGTATTTTACATCACTTGGAAAGTTTAGTAGAAACTTTATATAGCTCTTTTTGACAGCTTGAAAGCTGGTGCTAAAAGATTATAAAAATATTTACTATTTTACAGTGGTATAATAAATAAACCCATTGATAAAGCTAAATATGCTTGATTTCTCTATCCAACTTCTTTGGAAAATTCAAAGAAAACATGAAACTTTTTTTTCTTTAAAAAAACATTTTCTTTAATTGGTGATTATACAAATGCAGATGCTTGGCTGCTCTTTCTCCCACACAGACCAAGCCTACCACAAAGCATTAAGAGACTAGTAGATTGCACATAGACTCTGTCCAGCTGGCGATTAAATCATAACAGATGTGCAGGAAACAAGAGCTATTCATATAAACCATACTTATTCAAGCTTTTATTCACATTTCACTCTTTAAAAAATTTCTTTCCCTCATGTCAGCCTCGGTTAGTTTTTTAGTAAAGATACAACCACACACCTGTTATGAGACAGTGCAGACCTTACCTGGAAACAGAACACAGAGCAAAACAAACTCCAGACTTGTAGGGATTTAAAAAAATATTCTAAATTTTTCTTTAGGCTCATTTGATATCTATATTAAATATATTTTCTCTCTCCCTTTCTAGGCCTACATACCTACTCTTCAAGGAGTATCACAGAGACATTCTTGAGTCTCCAGTTATATAGCAACAGTATTGTGCCCCTTCAAAAACATATTCAGATAATTTAATTAGGTCTTATATCCATTTGGGCCTTTAACTGCTGAACTTATACTTGCTGATTGAGGGTGTCTTTTATGGTTTGGGGTTTTTTTCTTCACACATAGTAGAACAGCTAATTTCCACATGTAGCTGTGTTTAGCTCTCAAAAGCTCATGCATGCCTGACCTCCTATAAATGAGAACACACTCTCAGAATATGTCTAGAAGAAGTCAGCCACATCTGAGAAACAAACACAGAGGTTTATAGCAGTAAGCCTGATTTTTTCTTTGGCATTAGTTGGCTTTCCGTGTGTTACACAGACTTTTTAGTGATGATTCCACTTTTTTTTTTTTAGCTATAAATGGCCAAGTGAGACCATTTTCAAACTGTACAATTAAATCCCAGATAGAATAATTCTATTATTAAAAACTTTAATTTATTTCTAGAATATCATGTCTTTTAAATTTAGCTTTCTTCCTACTAATTTAACCCCCCTTTCCTAACTTCTGTTTCTTCTCTTGACAGATTTTGCTTAATTTCTGCAAGGGGGGAATATATGCTTAGGAAAGGGTATGCTTGCATAATTGTTTTTGTCATTCTTTGGTTTTACTTTCCTAGGAGGATTTCTTTTAGGGTCTAACAACAGCAGAATTTTTTGCAAGAGAAAAAAAAGACTAGAGGTGTGTCAAGCTCAACTTGGCAAAAGAAACATTTCTGTTGGACTTCATAAATACTTTTCTCAACAATTTCTGATCTTCTTATGATTGAATAACTCATATTTTAAAAGATATGATCTCATTTTCTGGTGAAAAAATGTCATACTCAGGCTGTGAATTTCAAAGAAAGATTATAGAACTGCAATACCTCTATACAGAGATATATCTCAGGGAGTTTGCTTTGGCTCCATTTCCTAAATAGGGACTGAATAATCTATCGTTAAATCTGTCCTAACTTATCTTCAGAAACTGGGAGATATCTCAGATTACTGCCAAGCCTTCAGATCTTATTTGAAGGCAGAACTTTCAGAGTTCCTGAAATTGTGGTTTCCAATAGCTCTGGGGAGCCCCTTATCACATGAAGTTCAACAAGAGATTTTCACTCATCCAATTCCTCAGGTTTTTTGGCTAGAATCAATACCAGCTTTACTAGTTTAGTGGTCAAAAGCAGTAATAATCTAAGTATAAGTGCATCACTACTTCTCTTGCCTAGGATTCTGGACATTGCCCAAGTATTCTGAGACCTATTAAAACACTGATGGATTGAATTTCTTAGCTTTTGAGGTTCTTCAGTTTAACAGCTCGTCAAAATGGAAAGTTTTAAAACTAAGCTCCTTCCTAGTTGGAATTGAAAAAATCCAATTATAATAATTGTAGATATTATTTGTGTTCTTCCCATAAATGGACAGTAATAGTATTCAGTGCTTCCATCTTTTTTAGCCTCACTGCAGGGACAAAACTATCATTGCCATAATTTAATTTGTTCCAGAATTTTGTTTCTTGGGTATTTAAGTATTTTTAAGTATTTATCTATTTAAAGTATTTAAATATAATCAGGCAAGATTCGGTAATAATTTAGTTTAGTTCAGTGATCAATTCACTTTTGTACATTAAACTGCAACCTAATACAGAATTATCTTGAGCAAGTTATGCTTGTGTCAGAAAAGCCTTTTCTGTTTAGAATGTCCCAAAAAGCTAAAGCCTAAAATGTGCAACATTTCAATCCTTCATTGAAAACTTTTGTAACAACTTTTCTTCCAATTATTTGAAGTTCTTCAATCTCCTTAGTGAGCTAGAAAAAATTCCAACCTATTTTACCATTTGTTTAATTAGAAAAGCCTTTAGTGTACCAAAACACCCCATATGGTTTAAAGAGCAAGATGAGGATGCAGAAAATGTAATCTGAGGTTAGTAGGAAGGCAGAAAGAATAGGCTGATGTCTTAGCTGACTCAAGTAAAATGTTACTATCTGAAAAATTAGGATCTGTGGATGATGAAATATATATTACATAAAATTGATTAATGAAATAGGACAATAAGTATTTTTTAAAATTAATTCAGATTATAAACCAGGATGAAACAAATGTCTGACCTCACAGGGGCATCTCTAGGGTTGTGAACGTGCTAGATGACACAGGAACACAGAAGGAAAGTTAGAGGAGTAACTAAGCTCATACTGATGGTACCTCCGCGAGTTGAGTACAGTATAATATGATGCAGTATGTTTAAAAAACTGAGAAAATAGATAAATAAAAAAATGGAAATGAAAAAACCACAAATGAGAATGGCCTTGTTAGGTGAGGCAAAGCACCACATCAAAGTGACTTGACCAGCTTCCAGAGCCGTGAAGAGCAGGTTACCCTCTTGCATGTTAATAGGCATGCAAAGGAATAAGAATATGGAGATGACCTAAATCCAAAAAATATGGGCTGCAAAATATTCACATGGAAGAGAAATGTTGCAAACATGTCTCTCAAAGTGTCTAACCCAACTAAAAAGTATTTTTTAAATTTTAAGATACATAAGCAAACCAGTTACAGTTTTATAGTTACATTGACAGCTTGTATATTTCTCATTAAATTGTAAAAGTATCCCTGCAAGAAGCATAATTAAACATGCCACCTTTGTATTTATTTTTTTTCCAAGAATCTAGTAAAATTTTGAAGCTTGCAGAACCTAATGGCATGAAATACACATCACATGGGGACCTCACAAAGTGTTTCCTATGTATATTCAATCTGAGTGTCAGGAGCAATATAAGCCATGTATCTCAGAGGTATATCTTAACATAAGCTCATCTCATTCAAAATTCTGAGCCCGTCTAAGTTGTCTCATGTGTTTTGTTTTCCTCTATATGTCTTACGGGACAAGATTATGCGACATCATTTTACTATTACAAAATATTTAAAATGATACCTGGTGTTGGTTTCAGCTTTTCCTTGTCAGCTAATGACAATTTTAAATATTTATGAAGTATTTTAGAACTTAGCTAGACACAAACAAAGCTCTCCATGCATTTAGGGCTTACAAAGTCATTACTGCATCATGACATCAAAAGGAGTATATTGATGAACTGTGAGTAGAGAAAATTCCATTGGCAAATTCCTAACTGGTGGATTATTTTATTTCTTAAATCTTACACTATCGAGTTTCAATATAAATGGTTCTGTCTCCAGTTACTTGAAAATCAGTATCAGGAAAGTGAAATATTAGAAAAAATCTAAGTTTACTTTCACTAGCCTCTGAAAATTATTCCCCAGTCCGAGAATTATGGAATATCCTTTAGTATTTTCTTATTTCTAGTATCTTAATGTGCCAGATTTTAGGAAGACCCTTTCCAAAGAAAATGATTTCTAACAGAAATTTACCAATATAATTTGTGAATAATGTAACTTAATACTAATAATATTTAGTAGTATTGTATGTGTTTATTCATACACACATAAGAGAAAGATAAGAGGGAGAGGGAGATATACATGTTACTTTTGGTTCAGGTACAGTTCAATCTCAGCCTACTATGACAGTTTTATAGTTCAATTCATAGTCTTGATTTCTTTCCAATATTTACAGTAATCATGTACATATATTAATAATATGCTATTATAAGTATACAATGTGTATTTCTTGAGAAAATATGGTACATCCTTAGCACAATGAGCCCTTTTCCCTTCAGAGGACTGTAACCCATCTATTGATAACAGGGCTGTCAGAGCATCTCACAGAAAAGATTGAAAGAATAATTCGTCACTAAATTCTGGTGGGTTGCTAAAGATTGATGTTTATATACTTACAAGGAAACATCGCTTTCTCTTTTCAAAATAACATCATCCTAGGTTATGGTTTTGTTTGGCCATGTTGATAAGAATCAAATACAACCAAACAGAACATACTGAAATAATGTAATGTATCCCCTTAGAAAACATTACACTTTACTAAATAGAAAAATATTATTAGAGTATCACTGAAGGGTGGAGTAATGCCAGGAGTGCTTGTGTTATTAATCCAATCTAGAGCATAAGTAGCATTATCACTGAAGAGTCAACATATATAACATTATGGCAAAATTGGAAGAATAAAAAAAGCCTTTGTCTTCCTTCTGTTTCATTTTAAGAAGCTTGGCCCTTCCTACTTGTGTTTTCCCCCTGCACTTTTGTGTTGGTTTCTACTAGGATAGCTAGTTTTCTCCATAGTAGCTGGTATGGGCTATGTTTTGAATTTATGGTGAAAAACAGCATTGGGAATTGAGGGATATTTTCCTTATCAGTGAGCAGTGCTTATATAGGCTCAAGGCCTTTTCTGCTTCTCACCCCACTCCACCACTGGGGAGTCTGGGAGTGCATAAGAGTTGGAAGGAGGTGCAGATGGGGCAGCTGAACCCACATGAACACGGGGATATTCCACACCATTGATGTCATGCTCAGCATACAAAGCTGGCGGAAGAAGGAGGAAGGAGGGGACACTCAGAGTGATGGTGCTTGTCTTCCCAAGTCACCATTACATGTGATGGAGCCCGGCTTTCCTGGGGATGGCTGAACCCATGCCTGCCCTTGAGGAGTAGTAAATAAGATCCTGTTCTGCTTTGCTTGCATGTATAGTTTTTCCTTTCATTGTTAAACTATCTTTATCTCAATCCATGAGTTTTTTCTCTTTTGCTTTTCCAGTTCTCTCCTCCATTCCACTGGGAAGAATGAGCGAGCAGCTCTGTGGGACTTAGTTGCCAGCTGGTGTTAAACCACAACAACCTTAAAAATTACCTGGATTAACTCTGTTTTGATCACTTCATTCATATTATTTAACCTTTTAATACACTTAATAAGGCCATATGTATCAAAGGGAGCCTTTTAAGGATAGAGAATAAGCCTGTTTGATTCCCAAACATCATGTGCTCAGATTTTTCTGAAATTCCAGTTCCTTCCAAGTTGCCATTCCATGAGTGAAAATTTCCTGGAAATTTTCTTTTTTTTTTTTTTTATTTTCTTATTCTCCTGCCTGAATTTGACTTTTAAAATTTTACTCACTCCCTAGACAATTCCAAGTGTTGTATAAGTGTTCTTCATATATGTTCTTTGTGGAAATCTTCCATACTTTAAGCAAGGGAAGGTATTCATAACAATATCCATCATATGTGGCATAACCTCCACTTTCTGCGTGTAGTTATACCTTCTGTTTTTTAAATAAGTGCCTGTGCCCGTATATTCTGACTGACCAGTCCTACTGTCTTCATCCTTAAGTGTAAGATCAGGCCCTGCCCAACACCTCTGTCTGCTGCTGAACTCTCATCTATCTCATCAAGGCTTTCATTTCTCATGCGCTGGCTGCTGCACGCAGTTTCTGTTCTCTTAAAGCTCACATTTCTCCTTGAGGCTTCAGTTTAAATTAGGATAGTTGGTTTGCCAAGCTAAATTGAAACAGGGATTTTCCACCTTTGATGAAGATATCTTCCCTTTCAGGCAGGCACCATGCTCTACAATGTAGTGTAGAACAGCCAAACCAAAGAATCTCTGGAAGTTCCCTTCTAATCATACTCCTTAGAGCTAGCTCAGAGGGATACAATTTATTGTCCAGTAAGTTACAGTTGTTACACTATGGAAAAAGAAAATAACCTAAGACTGTATAAGAGCAACAAGGACTGAGGATGATTAATCAGAAATAGTATATAGGGGGAAAAAAATAGCTCCATACATCTATTTTCCAAGTTTTTCATCATCATCCCTGGACTCCAACTCAAACTTGTCATCTCAGTCCACTTTAGGTCCTGCTTATTTCGTGCAGCATAGAAATATGCAGGATTACATTTGTTAAAATATGGTTTGAATATGTTTTTTGCTTTTGCATGTCATAAACAGGAGGATTTAATCAGATAAAATATGTCAAATACCTGAAGAATATGCAGAGTTTTCATCCCATATAGCTGTTTGAACTGCATAGTGGAGAAAAAAAATAAACTATGAAGTTAATGAAATAAATATATGAAATAATTCCACAGTAAGTTCTTTGTATAGAAATTGTGATACCATTCAAGGACTGATTCAGGGTCAAGGTTCTCCCGTTTCAGATTCAAAGGCTCAGTTCGTCAGGTGTTATCTGATCTCTGTTAACTCCTTACTGTCTAACCAACATTTATGTAAAATTGCTTGGAGATATTTCGACTACTTTAAACTACAAGCTACTATTTATTTCTAACAAGATAGCCTATGTCTTTCAAAACTTTGTTGTGGGCTTTCAAAAGTAGATCCCAGTCCAGCATACTACAGCAAGCAGTTGGAGGCTTGTCTGTGAGTTGTAAAATTATGGATACTTATTTATGGATATCTCTAGTGTAACAAAAAGCCGGCATATCTCCTGACTTCACTTCCTCAATCAGACACTTTTTTTTTTTAATTTTATTTGTAAAAAAAGACTAGTTTTGACAGCAAAAAAAGCTCTTGGGATTAAATTATTCTGCTTATTTTGCAGACTGTGGGATAAGAGATGTTGTTTTACCTTTCTAATAATGAAAAAGACAACAGTAAAGCAGAAAAAGTCAGGGTATTATCAGATACTAGACATGACCACTGAATACACTACAAGTGCCTAGATAATAGCACATTTCTTAAACTACCCCAATTTCACACATGAAAAATAAAGCCGGAAAGAATCATTTTAGGCATATTTCATATATAGGAGAAATACAAGAATTATTGTCTGACTATACTATAACATCTAGGGGAAAAAATACTTATATTGGACAAGAAGTTTATGCAGGTAGGAAATTCTAACAGGTCCTGCTTAGCTTCCTCAACAGTCAATTACTCTTACTGCTGGAAGTGTGTACATTTATCACCATTTTTTAAATTTCTGCAATTTCAATTTCCATACTCTGGATCTTATTTTTATCTTTCTGACAAGTTCAAGAGATATTATCAAAGCTTTAATCCCTTGAGATAGAAGACAGTTATACCTAAAACATCTGTCAAAATGGATCGAGCTGCTGAGGCTTACAGTATTTTCAAGCTGTCTGATCATTTTCATGAATCTATTTTAGTTTAAGTGTTTACTTTCAGTTTTCAGTTTTCCAGTTTTTGTTGAGTATGGGCCAAGTAATCCAGAACTAACCATACCACAGAGACATAAGAAACTTGCTGCAGATCCACTGTGGATTGTGGGGACTCATTTTACAGACAGAGAAGATCTCTACAATAAGTTTAAGACAGAAGTTATGTAATTATAATTGTGAAATATTTTGTTATTCGTTCGTATATAATCAGTTTAAGCTCTGTTAATGTTAGTATTCCTTATATGGTCACAATCCCTCTCAGTTACCATATTTGTCCTGTGTTAACATCCCCATTTCAAATTTGAAAAATGCCTCCCTTTTCTCCACCTATCCTTCCCAAGTTTGTAAACCTGTACCTCCCAATATTACCTTGTTCAGCAAGCTCCGCTTTTCTTCCAGACCCTTCCACGGCAAACCTTATAAAAGCGGCTGTCGCCATGTTAATAGAGTTCACTCCACACAGTCTCCGGTGCCACGTACATGCGCGTTTTTACTGCGCCACCGCATCATAGCATCCGGAGCCCAGCGAATGCCGCGACCTGCCAGCTAGTCTGCAATCCCTCGCTACTCTACCCAGAGTGGACCTACCTTTCCACTCCCGCAGGTTGCGACAATATATAAGAAAGATCATGCTGACTTTCCTGGATATATAACCCCCACCTTCAAAATTAAACTGTTTCTATTAGATTTTAAAGCAGGAAAAAACACATAAGTTAAGTAAGTTATTGTATTAGTAAAATACATGCATTTAAGGTTAACCAGCCCTAAACACAATATTTTTTTCCTTCCCAAGTCTTTGTAGGCAATGCTGTCACTCCGTAGGAGGAGGATATTTCGGTTTTGCACAACTGTTGCTTCAGCGTAAATTGTCTATTGGAATATTGTGGAATTCTTTGTCTCTATCACATCTTAGGCTTTCTGTTTTCTTCATAAAACATCAAAGGAGATTATGAACTAATTTGTACCTGATGACACTTCTAAAGATTATGGAGAAATCAGGGCAAAGTGTAGGAAGCTTTCAAACATTTATGTTTAGTTTGAATGTATATGGTGCAAAAAGCATAAAAATAGGTTTGTTTGTATTTCAAGTGCCCCCTAATGAATGAGCTAAGAGATTTTCCAAACCTAATTTTTTGTTTGTTTGTTTATTTGGTGATTTATGGCAATTCTATTCAATTGTTTCGATGTTGAATTACTAGGGAATGCCACTACAGTTTTACTGGTGTTACTTGAAACATGAATGAAGGAAAGTATTATTAAAGTTAAATTCTGTCCTTTCAAGTAAGTCCACCTGACCCCAAAAGAACTGATCTGCAAAGCAGAGGTACAGCTAGGGATGAAATTTAATAAGGTAGTCTTGACTTTTCATTTCATATGAGACACTTAGTTCCGGTTTGCTGGGGAAAGAAGATAAGAGAAGGGTTAGCTTGGAATAGACAGGAAGGATGTAAGTTTTGAAATCTATCTGCAAAAGTGTTCAAAATGGTTGTAAGGGATGAAGTAAAAAAAAATTCTCAGCAATTCTGAAATCACAGTACCTAACCCCAGTTCTGATATTTAGGTTGATGAGGAAGATAGAGTTTTCCTGTACATCCTGCTCTAGTAACAATGCTGAAATACTTATTTTTTACTGTAAATAATTTAAAAAAATTTAAACCTTAATCTTTAAAAAACTAAATACTCTTTCTTCTGTGCTTTTCACGTATCATTCTTAATTATATCAAATCAAAAGAGAAGAAAATAGATTTTGAAAGTAAAAATGTCAGAAACGTCAGATGACCAGAATACTTGTCTGTACTAGGAAACAGAAGAAGAGATCTTGTACAGTACAGAACTTGTACAGATACAGTACATAGCATTTTACACATTAAGATCTTGACCAGAATAACAAGTTTAAACCTGGCAGCAAATGAAGTTTAATCTACTGCTGTTCAGAGTTGCTGAAAAATGTGAAACCAGCACTCCCAAAATAAGTATTTTCAAAAGTAAGACTAATAGTCCCCACGGATAAATATTAGAAGTGGCTTGGGTTCAGCTGATCTTGTCCATGACTGGGGGATAAACTTGGTGCATTTTCGGGATACCCCTTTGGTATGGGACTCTTATATCCTTTATAAGAGTTCAATGCATTGTTTAACTTACTACAATCTTTGTTTTCCAAAGTGACATGAGGAACTAATAATAGACATTGCAAGAAGTGTATCTCCTTCTTTTGACACTGCATAACAGCATCTATGGGCTTATAGATGAATTTTTAAGCAACAACAATTCATCTTGTGAAATCTACATCAGACAAGAGTTAACATATTCTAGAGCTATGCATAAAGAGTGCAGATCGTTCCAGCTGTACTAAATGCAGTAAAATCAAATCTAATACTCAGATTATTTTTTTTTTTAATTGAAGTAATAAAAGTGTTGTCCCCGTTAGTTAAAGCAGCTGGGACCAGTTCATCACTGTGTGGGTGTAACCCAAACTGTGTATTCCACACCCTCTATGTCATTTCCCAGAAACTCTTAGCAATAGATCATCTGCAGCAGATGCCCAGAGCACACCTGACCCCTCAGGCTATAAGCTGGGTGTTAAGAGGCCTGTGAGATAGGAGGATGTTCCTGTTCTCACACCCAGGACTCACAATCACCCATTGTGGAACTGCTCACCCAGGGGGAGATACTGGGCATTCCTGCCTGAAGCTGGGTCTATGTAATCTGGGAGTCTGGGGACTTCTGGTACCACTCATGGGATCCAGAGGAGGACCAGAACCTTGACTGGACTGAGACCCCCAGTCTCACCAACAGGTTTTTCCTCTCCTTTTACTTTGGACTCAGGGGGACCACGTGGGGCTTGGCTGGGGACCAACTAACACCATTTTGTTCATGCTGCAGGGTACTGAGTGTTGTGGGTTATAACCAGTTGTCTGCATAATTGTATTTATTGTATTATTTTCATTAAATTGTAATTCTGACTTATAATCTCTTTTGAGTTCATTTCTCCTGCTGGTTTTCCTTTAAACTAGCACAAGTGTGTAAAAATTGAATCTGTACATTTTATACATACTAGGAAGACAGACCACTGATGTAAAGTCACCTGAGTTCTCTCTGGCATTAACCTGGGGTAAATGTGAAAACATTGAAACTGACAATATCTGTGAATTAGGACAAGTTGTTTGTCCCGACTTATTATATAAACACAGTAAATGAATGGTTTAGGACACTGGTTAGTTGAAGGTAAAACATGAAAGCATCTTGTCAGCTTCTGTGAGACTGAAAAAAATACAGAACTTTCTGCATGAGACAATAAACCAAAATATACTCTGGTAAGAAGAAATGTTCCAGTATAATAGCCGTCATTGCTACTGGGGGAAAATCAAGTGATTGATTAATTAATAATTTATTATATGGCCAAATAGAATTTTAAACTTGTTTACTTAGTTGTCCTTTGAGGTCTTAAAGCTGCATATTTTACATTCATCTGTTGGCTTCTACTTGTTTCAATGAGATTTTGGGAACCAGTGACAACCGTCCCTTTCTAAATCCCTTTTTCTGTTTAGTTGTCTGCCAACACCTCATATTCTCAATTGTGTAAGGCTCTTGTGAGCCTCCTCTGGCCAACTTTATAAGCAAACAAATCAGACAGAGTTCTGTGCTTTAATCAAGTGTGCAATGTGACAGTTTAGATGATAAAGCCCCAAAAGGGAAAACAGCCTGCAGTGCTTTACACTATTGTAAAATGACAGAAACAATATAATTAGGTTAAAAAGTCTAAAACACTATCCACAGCATTGTGTAGGAAAACTTCACAAGCCTTAGTAGTATGACATTTCATGATAATTCTGTATAAATAAGTTGCAACTGATACACATTCATGTTTGAGGATAAAAAAAATTAAAAAATTCAAAGACAAAATGTAATTTGTATTGAGTTAGTCAAAAGACTAGTTGGAGATGTGATTTCACATGTATGAAAATCTAGACCATCCTCTATAATTTTTTTCCCATCTGCATAAAAAGATAGAATTTATTTTTATTTATGTCCAATTTAAGAAGATCAATACAGTGTTATGATTAATACAGCACCACAATGAACAGTTCAAATAAAATGAATAATTTAAGAATGCTTTAGCTCCTGCATATTCACAATAGTTTTGCAGAATCACAACACAAACAGAAAATAGACTTGATGAATTTGATCTCAGCTTTGATGGGAAGCATGGAATTCTGAATCAGGTTTCCCAGGGACACTGATATTCCCTAAATATTCTGGCTCACAAAACTTTTGAGGACTCCCTGGTGTTTGAGGAAAGCCGTGACATTTTACATCAAACAAAAGATGAAAACCCAAAGCCTTCAGATCTCAGGATTAGTAATCAGTGCAATATGAGTGGGAACACTGGCTGGAAGATCGATCGATCAGTCATCAGTGTGGGAGTAGGTTTCTTCCAGCTGGGGCTGCCCATTATCTCAGGTAGCACCAGTGAACATGCAACTACTGTAGCAGCCACGTGCTGTGGCCAGCAAGCAATTAACACCAGCTGGAAAAGATGTTCACTGTTCTGTGTGTACCACTATTAAGACTACCCATGAGCAAGAGCATAATATGCTGGGAAGATAACAGAACTATGTATCTTGTTGGGAAAATAAATAGAATCTTGAACAATACTGGGAACTAATGTGAAGAGACTTGGGGGATTTATAAGAACAACAAAGCAGAAGGAAAAATATAGAGAGGAACAAGACCTCAAGAACTAGTAGGGGAAATTTGGGCTAGGTCCAAATGGATGGTAAGCACAGAGAAGCAAGTAAGTATAACAGAGTCAGCCTAGAAGCCAGTTGAATGCTGGGGGAAAGGCTGACAGGGACAAAGGGGCATCATTATGTGGGAACAGGATTTTCTGCATACAGGGACTGGAAAGACCAGCCTAAGAGGAAAATAGTCTTTGCAAAATTAGAACAATGGATTAGTGGTGAAGAAACTAACATGGGAAGGAGAAAGTCCCATGTCTATCAAAAATGAGAGTTCAGCTTGTAGTTAATGCTATCAGCAAGTTTCATAATGTCTGGCAAAGCAGATAAAATCCACTCAGGTATGCTATTTTCTTTCCTACAAGGCGCTGTCAGCCAGAGCTCCATGGTCCAGGCTGCTTGCCTCAAAATGCCTTGCTAATATATACAATACTGCATTAAAATCATTGCTGATTTCATTTTGCGTGTGCAATTCAGTCTAATGACATGTTTGCACACATCTTCCAGAGCACTACCACTTCCTTTTATTCCCAAGAGGGACACTGCTCATTTAATGAGCAGCTGTTACATAGTTTATTCAATGTCATTCCTAAGTCTTATTTACCATGCACTGTTTGATTCCACTTTGAAGGAAAACCCACTGAATTGTTGATTTCCCCGGGGCATTTCACTGCCCCATCATTATAGCATTTGAAGACTTTGAGCATTGATATATATCTTTACAACACCTTCTAAGTGAGGAAGCACCCTAATCTCATTTTGAAGACAGAACTCTAAGGGCTTCTAATAATTCCATGTGCCCATTTTGAGAGAGATTGCTATTTACAGATCATGTCCAGTTTGAATAGATTCCTATCTTGCAACTTTGAGCATTCAGCCTTTGGCAATTGTCTTTAGAATCTCAAATTGGTCACCTAAAATGAATGGTCAGCCTCCAAAATGTTTAGCCAGGTTTCCTAGTCTTGCAGATACTGATGTAGACATTGGAGAAATATGTTTGTTCTCTCTTGTGACTCTCTGTTTTGTGGGCTATGAAAGCGTCTATTGCTTCCCCGCCTGCACAGGAACAAAGACCAAAACCCAGAAAGTGATTCTCTTCTGCAATTGTCACCATGGATTTTTATTCATAAAGCTATTCAATACATCATTTCTAACTCCTGTTTTTTTTAAGGAAGTCAAGGTGGATAGGGATTGCCTTTTAATAATTTTTAGAATAAGATTAATATTAGGAATCTTATACAGATATTGCAAAACTTAGATAACAAAACAAATGCATATGTTCCATTCCAAGTCAGTCAACTGAAACTTCTTAACCTTTCTCTTCCATGAGAAAAAAGGGAGAAAAGAACAACAAAAAGGAATGAGGCAATATATTGCTAGATGAAGAAATCATTTCCCTCCTGACAATTTGATAGTAATTGCATACCAGTAGGAGGATGAAGCTCCATTCATTCAGGTTCTCTTTTTGATTGGAAAGGTCTTTAGGACATGTTTATTCAATTGTTTATATCATGTTTATATCATTGGATATAGATGTAAAACTATACAAAATTATGATGCTAAAACAGAATCTATAGAAAGCAAATGCTGCTGCAAGTAAAAAAATATCCTGTTGCCAGTGGGGTATTTTTTCTGCTTATGTATTATTCTTTTGCATATAAATTATGCATGTATTCTATATTTAATATGGGCATTTACTAAGGAAAATGCTGATGTTAAACATCCTTTTGAAAATATATGCTGAAGTATTCCTAAGAAAATACTCTGCTTCAATTAAACTCTGATAATCTCATCTTCAACAAATAAGACTCTCATGACAACATCATTTTAAGCCCTTTTTAAACACAAAACAGATTACAAGATTTTAGATTTCCTCATTTGCACTGCTCAGGACAGTAAGGAAACACATGAAGCCTACAGACTCGTCATATAATATAAGCCTAGAGAATCACATGAGACTTCCTTGCCTGCTTTAACCTGATCTAGGTGTCATTAACAACTTGTACCTAGATGGGCAACGACAATTTTCTCCCTCACTTTCTAGTAAATCTTATTTCCCATCCATGAGAATTCATTTAATTCCAGCTGCCTGTTCCCACCCCCCCCGTTATGATTTTTCAGCAAGATTATTCAACTGCAAAGAGAAATAGATTTGTACTACTACTATGCCTGTAAACTGGCTGTCAGATCAGGAACTCCAAAAATTACAAGCTTTCACAACATAAAAAATGCTACCTGCTGGGGAAAAACATAATACAGAGACCTACAGAGCAAACACTGTAAGCCTTTATATCTGAAAAAGTCAAGGGAGCTAGATAACCTACTTTGTTTTCATATTTTCTTGTCTTACATTTTCATTCATATGATGGAATTTTAAAAGATTTTATCAGATTTTAACTTATAGGCAAAAGTAGTCAAAATAGTAGAGCCAATAATTTGACTAAATCCTGCATAAGTTTTTTACTGTGGAAACATTCTACCCCATCAGACAACAAAAATCAAATACAAAGACAGTAATTTGTTATGGTTCATCTCTCTTGCATCCTTCTGTCAACCTTCACTATTATCATGAAATGGTTTGGGTTGGAAGGGACCTTAAAGATCACATAGTTCCAACCTCCCTTCTATGTGCAGAGACATCTTTAACTAGATCAGGTTGTTCAAAGCCACACCCAACCTGACCTTGAACCCTTCCAGGGATGGGGCATCTACAACTTGTCTGGGTAACCTTTTTCAGTGTTTCACTACTCTCACAGTAAAGAATTTCTTCCTAAAACCTAATCTAAACCTATCCTTCTTCAGTTTAAAGCCATTACTGCCCATCCTATCATTACAGACCCTACAAAAAAATCTGTCCCTGTCTTTCCTATAAGCTTCCTCTAAGTATTTTAAGGCTGCAATAAGGTCTCCCTGGAGCCTTCTCTTCTCCAGGCTGAAAAACCCCAACCCTCTAACCTTTCCTCATAGGAGAGGAGTTCCATTCCTCTGATCATTTTCATGACCCTCTTGTGGACCAACTCTAATAGGTACATATAGTTCCTGTGTTGAGGCCTGCAGAACTGGATGCAGTACTCCAGGTGGGGTTTCAGGAGAGGAGAGTAGAGGAGTAGAATTGGCTACCTTGACCTGCTGGCCTCACTTCTTTTTAATGCATCCCAGGATACAATTGACTTTCTGGGATGCAAGTGCACATTGCCAGCTGATGTCTAAATTTTCATCTCGCAGTATCCCCAAGTCCTCCTCTGCAAGGCTACTCTCAATCAGTTCTTCACGTAGTCTGCATAGATATAAGGAATTGCTGGACCCAGGTGCAGGACCTTGCACTTGGCCTTGTGGAATTTCATGAAGCTCTCATCGGACCATTTCTCAGGTGTGTCAAGGTCCCTCTGGATGGCAACCTGTCCCTCTAGAATATCAACTGTACCACTCAACATGGTGGTATGCATGATCCCCCTATGAAGATCTTAAACCGCACTGGTCTCAATACAGAACCCTGAGGGAGCCGTCACTGATCTGCATTTGGACCTTAAACCACTGACTACAACTCTTTGGATATAGGCATCCAGCCAATTTCTTATCCAAAAAAAAAAAAAAAGAGTCCATCAAACCCATATCTATCCAATATAGCGACAAGGATGTTGTGTGAAACACTGTCAGCCTTACAGAAGTCAAGATAGATGACATCAGTTGCTCTTCCATTATCCACCAGTGAAGTCACACCATCATACTGAGTTATCACAATTATTTAGGAAGACAGAACATAACAGCTCAGTTGGAAATCCTAGAATTGCTACTGACACTTGATTTTCCTTCTCACAAATCTCATGCCTTTTTGCTCCATAACACAGAAAAAATTATACATGCTAGTAAAACTTGAAGCAAATTATCAGAAACTCTCATACTAAATCTCCACCAGACAACAAGGAATGTCCTGAGGAAAACAAACTAGCCTTATTATCAGAGATTAAAATCAAACTAAAAAAAAGGCACCAGGTCAGTACATTTCCAAGAGAAATACAAAGCAGTCTTACTTAAATTTAACTAAAGTACAATTATTAGTTTCACTGTTTTGAAAATTAAGAAGACCTACAGATTTTGGTTTCCCTGCTAGTTCAGTTAAATATCAATAGAAATCTGTGAAACTGAACCTCTTTCATACTAACATTTTCTTTTGTCCTTTATTTTTAGCAATATTTGAATTCTACCATGGGATCAGTACAGCATTTATTGGAAGAGAATGTGTAGGTCAGTCTTCCACTCAAACAAGATCATAACCAACATCATAAGCTAGCTGTGACTTTGCCAGAGTCTTCAAAACTTTCGAGGATTATATCTCAACAATCTGTTCCTATGCCGCACTGTTCTCCCAGCATTTTTACCAATGTTTAGTGTGAAGACTCTCATGTTTTTTTGGCTGTTGTTCCCTATTATATTGTCTGGCACTACCACAGAAAAACCAGCACCATCATCTTTGTACACCCTCTTTCATTCAGTTGTAGTCTGCTATGAGGTGGCTCCTTAATCTCCTCATTGTCAGTCTGACCAAGCCCAGTCCCCCCACCTCTCCTCTTAGCTGGTGTGCTCCATGCCCTTAGATATCTTAAGATTGCATGTGGGAACCTCACATTACTGCTTATTCAGTTTCAATTAAACAACTGTTGAAAATATACATAACGCAACATAATGAAGTTAATTCTACTTGTACTTTGAGATGTATTATATTAGTTTGACATTAGCACACCAATATTAACATACATGCTTCAAGACACTAACATATGTTTCAGGACATGGAAATCAGAACAGTTTGTTCAAAGATGAAAGAAGAATGGGAATTATTTTACTTTCAAGTCTCTACCCTTCAGCTGGGATACCCCATTAACTTGGGATATTCAGCATCATTATTATTTATCCATTCACTTAAACCTCCCTTAATTATTAGCTTAAAATCTTCGAATAACAGAAGTGCTCTAATTAATACATTTTAATTAAGAAACTCCATATCCCTTTGTTTAAAGGAAATATAATATTCAAGTTTTCCATTCAGACATTGCATTGCTTCCACAAGTGACTATATCCCTTAATATGATTTTTAAAGTTCATAATCTTAGCAGATCATGGAATTATTGAGAAACATACATTAAGACTCTATTTTCATATGTGTACATATAAATCTGATTTCAACAAACCTCTTGTTCTATCTATAGAATTATCAGGTGTCTGCAGTTTTATGTTGAAGAAAAAGAAAACTTTATGTCCTCTTTTTGTAATCTATTCAATATATTAAAATAATAAATAGGTTTGTGATGGGGAGAATGGTTCCCTCTTTCTTTAACGCTACAAAATTAGGAATACTGATTACATTGTTTGCAGTGTTATTTATATTGTTGCCTTAAGAGACCATGAAGAAAAAGACGCCAGGCCAATTTAGTGTATGAGATAAGTTGAATCCGAAAAATCCAGTACAAAGAACTGCTCAGAGACTTTGGGTCTTTTGAGCAGCAAGGTATTTATTGCAACGTGGGAGCAAGCGTGATTCGCATCACCCAAAAACTTGCTCGAAGGTGTCACACAAAATCAGGGTTTTTATATAATTTTCGTACACGATTCTTATACATATTCATATGATTGCAACATCTATTATACATATTAATGATAGGCGGAGCTTAGGGCGGTGCTTTTCTTTGCCCTCAATTTCGGGGGTACATCCGGCCTTGGGCCCCGAATCTGGGGTCTTTTTCTCATCTTCCTCGGGCTGACCTTTTCCATTGTTCTTGCCCCACTCACTGAAGCTTGGAGAAAGCCTTGGCCCCAGGCCTATATCTCCTATTCAAATGTCTACCTTATCCTACCTTATCTTAATTTATTACCTCTAGGCCTATTGTATCCTGCTTTTAGTGTTCTTCTAGGTTTTGGTCCAGTAGGCAGAACACAACGAGTCTTAGTGGCACGGGCACAGTAGATGCTAGGGGAGGGGGCCTAGCTTAGTTAACTCTTTTAGGCCTGATTCTTGTTTCAAAGCTAAAGAGAGTAGTTCCTTTAATCTCAGGCCTGAGGCCCAGGGAATACACAACGCGCACCCCTCTAGACAGTGGTCCTATGATTTTATAATAAAGTCCATCCAATCCCAGATTTGTCCACCCCCGGTTATGCCCCCTGACACACCTCTTTGGGAATTGGGTTTGGGATCTTTGGGACCCCTTCTTCCTCATCTTCATCTTCTTCGCAGCACCCTCAGTTCTTGGAGTTCCTCCAAAGTTCTGGGCTTGAAGGTCTCTCTGTCTGTGTGATACCTTCTGGCCCAGACCTTAGAGTGTTTTTCTACAGTTCTACCTTGAAAAGGAGACTAAACACACTAACGGAATTTTAGAGGGATTTATATGGAGTGGGATAGTAAGGTTGGGTATGTATAAACATTAGTCTGCAGGGAAAGGGATATAATACAGCTACCTTAAAATCTACATTCACTACACAACTACTTCTAAAATCTAAAAAAATTTTAAAAATCCCAAAAAGCTCTGAGGCATCATATAGACAAAAATGAAATCAGTATTAGGATCCAAAATAGCAACAGGTCTTACCACTAAGGTTATGAAACTTGCTACAAGAAACATAACACTGACTAGTTATGCGATTTTGTGAAAAGCATATAGCTTTGCGTTTCTTGTGTTTGGGTTTTTTTTGGTTGGTTGGTTGGTTTGTTTGCTGGGCTGGTTTTTTTTTCCTCACAGAAAAGCAAACTTTCTTCAAAATTCAAGCAAGAATGACTACACAGTTACCAATGGAAAATAGCTTTCCCAGAAATTTCATCTGCTGACCAGATAACTTTCACAGTTCAGTGCTTGCCTTTCTAGATGAGGAGAGCAGATTGAATCCTGGAAATTTCTCAGGTGAGAAACATGCCAAAAATCGGTCTCCAAGCCCTGTAGTAGCTGCCCAAAACTGTTTACTCACCACATCAAAACCATGAAAAACTTTTTAGGTTTTAGACTGATGTAAGCAGTTTAGGCGATATCCTTTAGTCCTCTTCTCTCCAGCCTTGTAAGATGAGAATTAGCTTTGACCAGGTTTTTTTTTGCTATTCAAAGTTGCACCCCAAAATAATTATGCAACAGATGGAGTTTCATTTGTCTTCAAGTAAAAGACACTTAGTTCAGCACTAGAAAAGCACTAGAAATGGTGTTAGAGAATGAAGTGTTTATTTAAAAGAACTGCACCCTATCATGCATTTTTATTTATACAACCCTATATATATTTTTATTTATACAACCCTATGCCCATTTTTTAATTTTTAAAAATCAATTAAATGAGAAAAAAAATTATGTGAACTAGGAACTGAACAAATTCTATGAGACCTTCTTATGTACCTTTGAAAATGGACAAAAACAGTGCTGCAAGGAAAGGTTTCTGAAATTTTTTTTCAAGATTAATAAATTATTAAAACAACAAAACCCAAAATATTGGCATTGTTGCAGGAAGGATTAACTACATTATTTTATTTAGATTTTAGTTTTAATTTGTAAAAAACATGTCATGTCAAAAGATGGTTATAAATGCTTCATTGACATTTGTCCAGAGCAAAATAATCAAAAGATTCTCTGGAATAAAAGATTTTGACAGTCAGATTTCCTTAACCTTCCTGTATAAGCTTCCTTCAATTACTGATCATATGTTCACTCAAGGTCCATTTAGATAAACAGAAATAGCAGCTGATTCTGCCTGAAGTTCTTTTCACCTTACTTTCAATGATTTTGTAATTTACTTTTTGTTATTCTGTAAGCAGCTACAGTAAAGGAATTTAGTTTTAAACTTGGACTCTAGGTTATATCATGGTTTGAATTACACAAGTATAAAAGTTTGAGCTACATCATGGGCTAAAATGCCTGGTAAAACATGGAATAACATAATGCAGTTATAAGTGAATAGCATCTCTTGAATTTCAGCTTCTTGACTCAGAAGACATTTCATTAAGGATTTTACAATGAGAAATTATTTTTATGGATACAATAATTCAATATTAAAGTCATAGGTCCTTAAAATGTAGATAGATCATAAATAAATCTTTACTTATGGATAATAACTATGATGGCTGCCTAGATATTCATCTGTTCATTACGCATTAGCTGAAGATAATATCCTCATCTTTTCTATGAAAATTTATAGAATATATTCATATACAGACAGCTTATTCCCAAAAAAAGCCTTTTGAAAAACTTTTACCTTGTTTCTGTCAACCAATTCAGATAGTCCATCAGATGTCCTAAGAGTGGATTATACCTTAGTGATATACAAGTGCAGATTGATTTTTTGACCAAGCAGTGCAGAATTCCATTTTCAGAAGCTACCCCAGTTTCATATGACACTCTGAGCATTTCAGCATTTCCCATCAGAAATACTATCAATAAAGAAGCCTGTATGTAACCCAAAATGCTTTAATATGGAAAGTGCTCATTCTTCTGCAACAGGTCTGTGCTTCATATGATTGCTTGAATTTTTTTTTTTAGTCTTGGGAAGACGGAAATACATTTTGTTTTTTTTCAAATTTTTATAGAAAATATGATCTCAGATTTTACGTCCTAACCCCTCCAGGGACTTTTTTCTGGGAAAAAAACAAAACAAAACCACCAAAAAAACAACAAATGGGAAATGATAACGGAAATGTTAAATTGATGGATTATACAATATATCTGTGCTCAGATCTGAGATTAAAATTCTTCTGGTAGGAGGTAACATTTTACTCTTTGTACACCAATTTTCCCCCTAGAAAATTCCAAACTCCTTATCACAGTAATCTACTATTTGTCCTGATCCATCTTGACAAAGGAGGCCAAAATAATATTATCCAATAATATTGGATTGACAGGAAGCTCAACATGAGCCAGCAGTGTGCCCAGGTGGCCAAGAAGGCCAATGGCATCCTGACCTGTATCAGGAACAGCGTGGCCGNGGGACTTGAACACAAGTCCTATGAGGAGAGGCTGAGGGAGCTGGGGTTGTTTAGCCTGGAGAAGAGGAGGCTCACGGGAGACCTCATCGCTCTCTACAACTCCCTGAAGGGAGGTTGTAGCCAGGTGGGGGTTGGTCTCTTCTCCCAGGCAACCAGCAGTAAGACAAGGGGGCATGGTCTTAAGCTCTGCCAGGGGAGGTTTAGGTTGGATGTTAGGAAGAAATTCTTTACAGAGAGAGTAATCAGGCATTGGAATGGGCTGCCCAGGGAGGTGGTGGATTCTCCATCCCTGGAGGTATTTAAGAAGAGACTGGATGTGGCACTTAGTGCCATAGTCTAGTAACTGGTAGTAGTGGATCAAGGGTTGGACTTGATGATCTCAGAGGTCTCTTCCAACCACTATGATTCTATGATTCTATATTGTTTTAAATTGCTCCAAATGAAGTATTTCTATTGGCAAGTGTTTGCATGGCATGGTTTTGGGAATGGGGGGAGGCTTCTGGGAGAAGCTGCAAGAAGCTTCCCTTGTGTCTGATAGAGCCAGTTGCACCCATCTTCACGCCAGACAAACCACTGTCAGAGCCCATCAGTGACAGTGGTAGTGCCTCTGGGATAACATATTTAAGAAGGGGAGAAAAACAATCTGCACAACAGCAGGCAGAGAGGAGTGAGAATATGTTAGAAGAACGTTCTTGCAGACCCCCAGGTCAGTGGAGGACAGGGAGGAGGTGCTCCAGGTGCCAAAGCTGAGATTCCCTTGCAGCCCGTGGCACAGACCATGTAGGTCCACAGATGTGCAGAGATCTACCTGCAACCCACAGAGGACCCCACGCTGAAGCAGGTGGATGTGCCTGAAGGAGGCTGTGACCACATCTGGAAACCTGAGCTGGCTCCTGGCAGGACCTGTGGCCCTCTGGAGAGAGAAGTCCATGCTGGAGCAGGTTTACTAGTAGGACTTGTGACCCCATGGGGATACGCACTGCAGCAGCCTGTTCCTGAAGGAACTTCATCCTGTAGAAGGGACTCATGCTGGTGCAGTTTGTGAAGAACTGCAACACATGGGAAGGACCCTCACTGGAGAAGTTCGTGGAGGGCTGTCTCCAGTGGGGGGGACCCCATGAGGGAACAGGATGAAAAGTCCTCTCCCTGAGGAGCAAGGAACAGCAGAAACAACATACGATGTACTGACTGCAGCCTCCATTCCCTGTCCTGCTGCACCACTGGTGAGGAGGAGGTAAAGAAATCAACCCCTGTGAAGGAGGGAACATTGGAGGAAGGTGTTTGAAGATTTACTTATTATTTTTCATTACTCTACTCTGATTTGACTGATAATAAATTAAACTAATTTACCTGAGTCAAGACTATTTTGCCTGTAAAGGTAATTGGAGAGTGACCTCTGCCTGTGCTTATCTCGACCCATTAGCTTTTGCTTGCCCAGCAGCTTTGGCCGGCATGTGGTGTCTAGCCAGGGTCAATTCACCACCATATGTTAAACGAATGTTAAAGTTACCACTTCTTTTTCTTCTAGACTTTTGTTCACACCCCCACCCCCACCATAATTAGCCTCATCTACAAAAGGTTACACAAACTTATTTTCCTAAAGATAATCTCAGAGTTACGAATTTGCATTGTCCTCAAATTTATACAGTGCATCTACAGTAACTGCAAATAATCTGACCAAGACATAGATATAGACAAGGAGAGGAGATTCAATTCGGTTAAAACAACATCATCTTTTTAAGGGAATCAACAAAGTAATTTGGAAGGAGCAAGGTCTGACTCCTACAGATCAGTCAGACAAATCTCATAATTTTTCAAATCTGAAGCTACAAAAATATCTATTTTGAGGTGAGTGTGGATATCTGCTATAGGCTGGAGATATCACCATGGGAACAGCTATCATTGTCACTATCTGACACACATAAAGATAAAAGATACTCTTTACTTACAGAACTCACTGGTATCTACACATGCATTTAAGAAGGCTTTGAAAACCAGTGCTTTAGGCTGACTGGAAGGTTCTGTTTGGGCAAAGACAGATACGTTTAGAGAAAATGTCAGAGAGGGTTAACTTGTTTCCCGAAGAAAGAGGTATCTTCCACTATTCCTTGTGTACGGATAGATATATACAACAGAGAGATTTTTAATGAACCAGTGAAAATAGAAGACCTAAACTGAGAAAAAAAGGTACTTGAAAGACTTTATACCACTTATCTTTCAACTAACATATAATGTGTTTTGTCATGAAACACAGTCATTACTCAGAGCAGCTATGCCTTTGCTAGTCCAGGAAGATGCATACCCTTCAGCATATGGTTATTCCCCAAAAGTCTTTGCTAAAGGAAAAAAAAATTCTTTCAATTTTTCCAGATGAGTTTGATAGTGACTTAATGATTTTAATTGACCTCCGGTGTTTCTTTTCATGTGCCAGCTCTGCACCTCGTTTGACCTCAGGCTTGAAGAAGCTAATTAAATATGAGCACAGAGGCAACTTTAAAATTCCAGAGCCAAGAGAGATAACAAAAGACTTTCTCTAATTTTTTCTCCTATTTCTTGAAGAGAGGAGTGCTATATTCTTAGTAAAATCCACATACTTTCCTAGTTAATAAGATAGTCTGGGATCAATTACTACCAGGCATAGTGATTCTTTACTGCAGATGTGAGAATGAGATAGCTGTATATCTCTGTAGAAAATGAATACTGGCATTCACCTTAAAATTTTAGGGTTGCATCATTTTCATACACACATATTTGGAGGGCCTTCTGTCCACCAGATTTCTCCTGAAGGGGACAATTAGTGAGGCAAATGAGCTTGTATAGACTAGCACTGTATTTAAAAAAAGGCACTTTTTTCTCCCTACTTAAATAGTAGTCAACTGATTTCAAAGAATTATGCCTGCACATACATGTTCTCTATGAAACCCAAATTTCTGCCTAAAGAAGGATGCATTTTCAAAAGCCAGTCTAAACTTGAGCTGCTGGAGGAGATGGCTCCATCTTACTCTGTGAGTACTCTGTGTTTTGCATTCTCCTCCATCTCTTCCTCTCATGCAGCTATGCAGTCAGCCAGATCTGATACACTGGGAACTGACAGAAATACATCAAACCAACCAGGTTTAGCTCAAGTATGACTTTGACTGCCACACAAGCATCAGTCCCAAAATGTGGAGGAATGGTAACCTTGTCAGTAGCAGGAGGCTTAAGGTATTTAAGCCAATCAAGAAATGAAGTGCTGAAAGGAAAATGAGATGATTTTCACTGCCCGTGCAGGCAGGGTTTACAAATAGGCACTCCGTAGTGTTACCTTACTATACTGTGTATGGCACAGGATATTGTCCCTTCACCGAGGTGTTTTTCTTTTCACATGCTCTAAATTGGTGATCAGCAGAAGGACAGGCTGAAGAAGCCACAAGGCCAACGTGTTATGAAACAAAATTTACATGGTTGCATCCATTTCGGTAGGAATCCTCTGAGGTCTTTCTTACATTTTTCTATACGCTGTTATTCCTGAACCAAATAATCTCATCCCAGGGTACTACATCATGTAAGACTGCCTGGTAAGGTGTGAAAAGTGCCAACGAGAAAATTAAAAACGAAAAACCAAAACACTTCCCCAGCCCAAAAACCAACCAACCAACCGACAAACAAAACACAACAAAATAGCACAGAGACACGGAAAGCCTGTATAGCAGCCACCTTTATTGCCTCATCTTCTGCTTACTGCTGCTAAAAGCACAATTCATTTTCATGTCTCTGGTCTAATGCTATAGGCTTTACACATTTCAGAATATACCTGAAACTGTCACTTGCTATGATTCTACCTATCAGAGAATGGTTATTACTCTACTGGCTATAAATACTTGTGAATATTGTACAATTGACTGTCTATACAGGTAGGTATCTAAGCCACTGGAAAGGGCTAGGAACTGGTTCTGAGTAATTTGTTTGCAATTGAACAACTCAGACTGCCTTCACAGTATTGTCTCACAATAGAGGTATGTGGGGCAATGTTATCTATTGGAATACATCCAGTTCCCTTGACTGAATGAATTAAAAATAGGCTAACCTACTCCAAAACTACTTAGTACAAATGCAATAGTTTTGGAGCATCAGCATAGAAATGTTGTCAATCCCAAACAGGCTTTTATTATACAAATAATCCATTGTGTAATACACATTGTCTGTAATGCTTCTCTTCTTCTCTGCTGGGAAGGCTGCAATATCTTCCTCGGAGCCAGCAGGTGGTGAAATTTTTCCATTTTAAAAAAATATCAGTGGGAAAAGACAAGTTCAGCAGCTATGGAGGGAAAGCAGCTGTGCTTTCCAACTCTATTCCTTCCTTATAATCACTAAATCTATACCAGTCAGTTTCCTAGGTAACCCTATGAAATTGAGACTACTAGTAGAGACTGGATGAAGTAAAAAACAGATATAATTTTAAGTTCACCTCTCATAAAACAGGTTAAGAAATGTCAGCTTTGACAGAATTGAGACATTTAGATTCATTCCTCTCCACCCCTCCATGGCTCGTATATGACACAGCCATTTCCACACAATGTCTTGGAAAGATTTTATAAGATTCTAGAATATTGTGGCTTTTTTTTTTTCTCTTTTAAGAATGCATACACTGGCGTCTCCTGGTTTTCATGGTTGGCACGCAGTATTTTTATTGACTTCCTGTACTGAATACAAGCATGAACACTGATACTAGGGAATATGAACATCATACTGTTTTACTGAGGAATTCTGCTCAAATAACAGTCAGCAGCTGACAGT
The DNA here is from genome assembly GCA_013396775.1 of Cephalopterus ornatus. NCBI lineage: Eukaryota > Metazoa > Chordata > Aves > Passeriformes > Cotingidae > Cephalopterus > Cephalopterus ornatus. The sequence goes on along the minus strand of VZRE01012913.1, from coordinate 12,527 downwards.
TATTAACATAGGAATAGAAGGATAGATAAATAGATAATAGAATAATAGAATAAATTATGCTTCTTATCTCTTCTTTTGGGAAAAAAAAAGCAAACCTAAAACGGGTTGTACTGGAATAGAACTGCATTTAAAATCTACACAGAATTCGTGTAAGGTAAAACCAGTCACTTTCCCCTTTTCAAAATCAAATTTCTTGCCCTCTATATTCACATCATCCAGTCAATATCTATCTTATAGAAAGCATGGGGACACAGACTTTAAAATGCTCTGGATGGGGAGAGGCTATAAACCAAGGAAAGAGCAAAACTTTGTGCTATAACTGTTTTCAAATTCACATGCATCCACTCTACCCTTTTGTCATTTATAGAGAATGCACAGATCTGAAACATATAAAGAAAAAACCCATATCCTTCAGAGAATGAGATCTGTGTATTTCACCACAGCACTGCTCACAAAACTCAACTGGGCCAATAAAGGGGACTGACAGGTTGACAAGTTGGTCATTATATTTTAGATACCAGTTTTCTAGAGAATCTGAGGGTACTAGCATTAACTATAATTATAATTTAAGCAGTCATTCTGTCTAATTTCTATTGTTTCTTTTCAACCTCAACTCATCTTTTTTTCAAAACTCCTTGGTGATAGGCAAAGGTACCAGTATGCACCTATAGCTGCACCATTTGTTAATGTGGGCTTTGAGCTGGAGACCTGCAGTAAAATGTAAGGGAGAAAGCTGACTTTGTACAACATGATCTTTAGGTACTGATAATCCACAAACCAAGCATCTGACTTAACCACTCTGTAATATAATTTCTTAAGAAACAGTTCCTACAATATTTGTAGTTTTAGCAAAGTGTTTATACTCAATTAAGAGATTTTGCGTGATCAGTGCTCAGTCATAGTACGTCTTTCAGTATCCCACCACCCAAAATACTTAAATACGTATTCAACATAATAGCCTTTGAAAAAGTAAGCAACAGATTTCTACAGAGCACAGAAGGGGTTTTCAACTAGTGCTGCCTTTCAGCACCATATAAACTGATTTACATTTCATACCTGATTTAAAATCGGAATTTTTCTTATTAATATTTTCTACATTTAATTTGTGAGGAGTGAAATGCAGAAGGAGCATGCAGCCTTTCCCTACTAAGCTTCAGATTAGCTACCACTAATCAAAGGCCAAACTATCTGTGATACCTTACCTGCCACGATTTTTCACCATTTTGAGGGCTTTCTCACAGCTACACAGATCTGTGTAACCCTTCCACTGTGTGCTCTGTGGCAGTGTCTGCAGCAAACAATGCTGAATGAAGGCTGCATTTGGTACATCTGCAATGCCTCAATAACGTAGGGGACCGACAATTTCACAAATTAGAAGTCCAGCTGAAATTCTAAAGCATTTTTGTCTGGGCAGGTGCAGGCAGAAATTAGCATTAGCCCATGTCTTGGACAGACTTGCCAAGCTGGCTGTAATCTAGAAGCACCAAGTTAGCCTGGAACCAAACCTGATTACATGTGCCCTGTCATGGTCGTGGTCTATACAGCTTACATTTGCTGCCTGCCAGGTCTGTAGGTTTACTCAGATGCGCCCCTATATATGTATGCCTCAGAATGATGAATTAAAGGCATTTATCACATAATTGATAGCTCTTTTCTAGGTAAAATTTTCCCAGCTGTATTAATTGGTTGAGACACTAGATATTTTTTTCTAAATATAGAAGAAGTAAACATCAGCTGCTCTGTAGTTACCATAGCAACTGTAAGGTGTTATGGTTCTTATGTGAGTGCAGACATATAGCATTTTCCATGTATAAAATGAATATCTGAATCAACATTTATATATGCTGAGAACATTTTTTTTTTTCCATTTTGCCTGTTTTACAGGTGACCTTTCAGTGGAAATAAAGGAGAAGAAATTTGTTAGAATATTGCTAGAATCATAGAATTATTTAGGTTGGAAAAGATCTTTAAGATCAAGTCCTACCACTAACCCAGTACTGCCAAGTCCACCATTAAACCATGTCCCCAAGTTCCACATCTCCACATCTTTTAAACACCTCCAGGGATGGTGATACAACCACTTTATCACCTCTAAACTGCAATAGTGCAACTTAAGGCAAGACAACTTAACAGAGTTGCATCAGTTTTATATCATCATATTTGTCCTCTTCTGGGCATACACTTCAACAGAACAAAAAATCTATCACTGACTGAACTGACAAAAAGGCTTAGATGTTTATTTCTACACCCTAAGTTACATTAACAAACATCACTGTGCTCAAACACACAGTGTGTTTTCAGAAGAAAGGTACCACTTGAAGCTGAAAATGAGTGCTGAGAAGACTCCCACACTCTGAGGTAAGGATTCCCATACTAGCAGCAAAAGCAGCAATTCCATTTAGCTCTGGGCTAGGCACTACGGCAGGAGGATTTCTACTGCTCATAAAATATGCACTGACTGCTTTGAAGTAACCTCAGTGCTAATGGCTCACACATTGTAATTTAGGAAACACTTCTCAGAGGTTGGTAAGTGCTTGCTACAGGATACATCATCATTATGTTGGAGAAAGGTGCAGGCTCCCTTTGCCCATATTTAACTAAATGTGAATCAGCTCTGAACTGAACTGAAAGCTGAATAGGCAGAATATATTTATGTGACTCTCTGCTATGCTAACACAGTTACTCTGCTAAGCAGCTTATAGTACAGGCAGAGTGAGCCCATATCTGCCTGCATCAGATATACTGATCACAGGAAGGAATAAGCACCTGAGGAATTAGGAATCTAACAGTCTTTAGTAATCTGTGCTTTAACTTCTAAATATAAGGCTTGTATAAGTGTAATGATTGGATAAGCAAGTGTGTCATGGGTTTACATTCAAAGTTTCTGTATAAAACTAGAGCAATACTTAATTACTCTGATACCTCTAAAGAACCGATTCTGCTTTACTTCTAGTACTGGCACAGGCTTCCCCAGGGAAGTGGTCGTAGCACCAAGCCTACCTCAGTTCAGGAAGCATTTGGACAAGGTTCTCATGTGTGGTTCTTGGGGAGTCCTGTGCAGGGCAAGGAGTTGAACTAGATGATTCTGATGGTCCCTTCCAACTCAGCATATTCTATGATTCTATGATATTTTCTACTTTCATGTCAATTCAAACAACCAAGATGAGAGAAACGCGCTTCTCATTTTTATGTATCCTACATGTCTGAGGAACTGTAAAGTACAATAGTTGCCCTCTATTCCTCACACCATGAGACTCATGGAGTCTCAGCTGGAATAGTATTTACAGTTTATCAACAAACCTCAGCAAAGTTTCAACTGAAAATAAGAGCTCAGTATCTGAGGACTTGGTTCCTTTTACTCTTAAAAAAAAAATGGAAAAGCTGAGATTAGAACATCTTGCTAGACAGAATTAATTTTGCTTCCATTTATCTTGGAAGTCCATAAAAAAAAGGTTTTAAAACAGTACATCCACACTTAAAGAACTTTGAAGATTCACTGTAGTCCTATGCAAAAAAATAAAAATATATAAACTAACTTTATTCAAACATTAAATAGTTCATGTCTATAATTCCATGTTACTTTTAGGCCTCTAAGTCAGTCTCTTCAATTATCAGAGGCTGATCTGCTTATCTAACTTATTTGTCTGAATAAGCTTTCTCACACCTTCACTGGGAAGAAGATCCATTCTCTGACAGGACTTAGTAATTATGCCTTCCGAACTAAAAGCTAAGAGATTAATTGAAAGTTAATTCACCTCCTAGACCAGAATTAAATCACCAAAAATGATACTATCATGTCATACAAACAGACATTCCCCAAACATGTAAAAGCCTATGAGCAGCACTTTCAGGGCTTGGTGTTATAGGTCTGCATGATCACACTTTATAAGAGCATTCTGATATGAGATGCTGGTACAGCAGCCTTTGCTGATGTGTCCCACATTTAAAAATTTGTGATGTGAGCATTTTATATTAATATATTATTTTAAATTATATATTTATAATATAATATAAAATATACTATATAATGTTTGTTATTTATATTTTATTATGGTACAACGTACTAAAAAAATCAAGTCTTTATTGCAGTCGTTCTATCTTCTGGGTTTTGTGGAAAACTGTGCATTAGTTCTTGCATTGTTGTACTCTTCCTATGATAATCCATGCGAGTAATACACATACATATATGTACAGAACTGTATAAACTGAGAAATTTAATAAGGAAATAAAATTTCTGGTATATATTCTTAATGCCTGCTAAAAAGAGCCAGATATACATTAGCACAGAAGAAATATGCTAATAGCAATAAACATAGCTAACCCTGATACATTAAAAAAAAAAATCAAATGAATGGCTCAGAACAGTAAAGTTAGCAGACATGTTTCACAATGGAAAAAACTTGCATCCTTGAGGACATTCAAAACAATGGCATGATATTTGAAAGATGGTGAAATGCCAAAAATTTATGACCTTCCTTGACTAGTGGTGTGACTAACTTCACTCTTTGTCGGAAAAGAAGTAGAACTTTGCACACAGTTTCCACGTGAAATTTTGAATATCAAACTGAGCTTGACTAAATTAGCGCCTGTGTTAGTAACAGCATCATCTTACCTACTGTGTTAAAATGTTGCTCTTGGTGCATAGCAAGAAACTGCCAAATTAACTCAGCACAAAATTGGAAGTTTGCTGAAAATTGGAACAAGACAGGGACACAGCACCACAGCTATCACAATTTCAGGAACATTAATAAACTAAATTCTGTCATTATCATTCACTTCTCTGTTGAAAGAGTAATATAAAACAAAATTAATAAAATCAAAATGAGTAAACACTTTCGTTTGAACTAAATGGCTTAGAACTTAATCACTTTATACCTATAAAATGAAAGAAGTGGCAGTCAGAAAGAGAGTGATGAACTTTAACTAGCCTGTTCTAATTCTGTCAAAATACTTAGGATGTGTAATGTTAATAATTTCTCTTCAGATGTATCTGTGCTCATGATCAGATTTTTTCTGTTATTGCACATGAAATTTAAGCTTGTTTGTGTATTTTTTAAAAAATATTCCCTCTGTTTTCCAAACTAAGTGAGCTAAATTCAGCTATACATTGAAAGACAGATTTTAATTTAATCATGTTTAGATTTAGAACCATGGAAATTATAAAAAACTTAGTCTTTGGTGTATTCCAATTTTTCTCAAAGCGGAATAGTTGCTAATCAGCTGTGACAGCTTTCATAACTTTAGGATGACATCTTGAAAGGATACAATCACGCAGATGAAATGCAAACTACAGTTCTGTAAAACTATAAATCTTTTAGTGAAATTAATAGTAGAGTGGAATAAGAAATGCTGTTTAATAGCTAAGGGCCTTTTCAGGAGAATTGACTGAATGCTAGCTTCTCTCTCCGAAGACTACACAGAATATCATTTCTGTTAAGTGGTTGGACAAAGAGGTTATGATATGCCATAGGGCCTGAACTCAGAAAGTGGCTTTTAGGAATTTTTAAGAAGCCAGGCTGCTCAAAGATGGCAAGAGATTTCTTCCGGAAGAATCTCTACACTGTAATCACCATTACACTGAGAAATTTGGTGAGTGAGAACTAAAGAAATGACCTGATGACCTGAGGAAAGGGTCTTTGAGAGGGTGACAAAAATTAATGTGCTTCTGCTTTTTGTCATTCTGATTTAGATCAAGTTCAAATTCAAGTTTGTGCTGAGCATGGAACACAAAATCTGCAAAATATATTTAACTAGACTTTGCAATATTCATTGCCTGTCCTTTGCAAGTGAACCCTGCAAGTGTCCTTTGCAAATGCTGAGCGAGGATCTAAAAGGGAGATGGTTTTTATACCAGATACTCTACTTGAGCTGCTTTCATATTCTAAGAGCAAGCTCCCCTCAGACGTAGTGCAAAGTCAAAGACCTACTACCAGGCTGCTTTCAGCACTTGGGATGCTCAAAGAGAGAGGTGCAGTGGTGCCATACTGGGAGGAGGAACAGAGTCATCTGGGTTGTGGTCTTCCTCAGTATAAAAAAATGTGAGGGTTCAGGACACTGATCCAATGGAAAAGAATGTGCAGACACAAGTTTTATTTATTCTTCTTGATCTGCAAAAGACTCACTGAAATGCTGAAGAACCAATGGAGTGCATTGACTGTTTTTTCTAAGAACTCAGACAAGAAAATTTGTTTCTTCAGCTGAAGTGGACTCTCCAAATAAAAATTTAATTTGCCAAGCAAGAGTAAGCAGATCATGGTTTTCAATATCAAGAGAATACTTTAAAGTGAACTAAATTTAAGAAGAAACTGCCACTCTATGAGAGGTTTTTTAGGAAGATGCGTTATACAAATGGTCACAAAATACAAAATCTGGCCTTTCAAGTCTGAAAAATTGCTTCAAAGTGTATCAAAAAGGTGAAAAACATACTGATGAAATTAAATTTGCTTCTTATTGAATTACTGATTGCTTTTTATACTAACCTTTTGGATTAATTGTTTTCATTCATGTAAATTATTTATTTCCTAGAGATGTTAATTGTGGTGTATATTCATTCTTATGCTCTATACAGCAGATATATATAAGATCTCCATCACAAACATCTCCAGGCTTTACCAGGTGTCTTTATGCAATTCTTTTCTAAACATTTAGGAATGAATGTTTTAAACTCAATTTCCACCAGGATCACTCTATGGCAACATATATTTATTTATATATAATCCCTTACTCTGGTGTGGAGCCCTAGTGATGGTACATGTGGCAAACTACATGCTAAAATCAAGGTGTGGTGGCAATACTTCTGAATTGATCCCTAAAAATCAAAAACCCCAGCCTTCTAATGAGTTGGTCTTGTTTGAAGCCAGTCTACCTGCCAAACATCAGATTAAACGGCCCTACGAAAGCACTTGTGTGAGGAGTAAAAAATCTTTTTAAGCTGCAATAGCTGCAATCAAGTTCATTTATCCAGAGTCAAATGCAAATTCCACTATGCAGAAAGAGAGGAGAACACCAAATACAGGAACAAGGTCTACAGCTCAGTTGAAGAGCCCTCAATTCAACTGGAGAGAAAATTATTCCCTCAGAATCCTCCCTTGCTTATCTGCTTATCTTCTCACCCGGAGTCCCAACTCTGGAGCATTAGGAGCTTCTGTTCACAGACTTGCTAAGACTCAGGCTCCCTTGCCTCAGTGTTCTGGTTTTGGCTAGTGTAGAGCTAATCTTTACAGTGATTAGTATGGAACTAATTTGTGCAGAAGACAGCACTGATAATATAGAGATGCCTTTGTTATTGCTGAGCAGTGTTTACGCAGAGCCAAAGCCTTTCTGTTTCTCATACTGCATCACAGGGAGGTGACTTGGGGTGCATGTAAAATTGGGAGGAGACACAGCCGGGACAGGTGACCCAAACTCACCAAAAGGATATTCCATGCCAAATGACATCATGCTTAGAATATAAAGAGGTGGGAAGAAGAAAGAAGGAGGACTTGCTCAGAATGACGGTGTTTGTCTTCCCTGGTCACTGTTATGTGTGATGGAGCCCTGCTTTCCTGGGGTTGGCTTGCAGACCTTCCTGCCAGTGGGAAGCAGTGAATGAATTCCTTCTTTTGCTCTGCTTATGTTGTGTTTTGCTTTTCCTATTAAACTTCTATCTCAACCCATGAGTTTTCTGACTTTTATTCTTTCCCTCATCCTATTTGTGGGGGATTGAGCAGCCGCATAGTGCTTAGTTGACAACTGGGGTTAAGTCATGACACTCAGTCTTGTGTTCACTCTGACTGTAACTAAGGGTGATGAAGAGGATCTAGCGATGGTGGAGAAGAGGATCTATAAAATTGTTCTGTGTGCAAGAGACTCAGCAGTCATGCAGGTTTGTAGAGCAGAATGATCTGAGACAACTGGACTCTGCCCAGACATCAGTCTCCATTTCAGCCTGGGAAGAAGGCAGTGTTCAGTGCCCTTGCTATACTAGTTTATGCAGTAATTTAAGTAGCGTCTAAATCTCAGCATACTTCAACCATTTCCAAACTAATTGCCAACAGAATAAAACTGAAGTTGCAACATATATCCTCGGGACATATGCAGTAAATATTACTTTTTGGGGCACTTATTTTTTCTGCTCTGATACGAGAAACTTCCACTTCATGCTCATGTTCTCCAAACTGTAGCTGCCATGACATTTCAGCTCGCATATTGCTTGGCCTGAGACTTCAGTCCTCACAGGAAGCACACAAATGCCTGAACTGTAAAGAATGTAAGCACATATGTTTCAAGGAGATTGAAGAAATACCTGCATCACTGTATGCACGTGCTGGAAAGCTTACTGAAATTGTGACTTAGACATAATGTTTCACTGAAAAGGCAACTGGTGTTTACATGTGGCTTTAACAATACTGCAAATTTGTAAGTTAAAGGCCTGATTGCTTATAGGGACTGTAGTTAGCTCACCGCAGAAGGTAGAACATGGAGGGAAATGGCCAGGGTTAGGACCAAGGACAGGCTTTCTGAAACAAATTGAAGGTATTCTGGGCAAAAGTTATGGCTGGTGGAGTGCTGTATCTCAGTCGCAACCTTAAACATGTCACTAAGGCAAAATGTTTCCCACAGGGAATCCTGAATGATATAGAAGAAAAAAGCCAGGGTTTCTGAAATGAAAAATGCCAACAATTCACACTCAGAGAAGAAGTTCGATCTGATCTCAAGCCACTCTAAAGCATCATGATGAAGTATACTCCTGACTGTAGCTGGACATTATCGTAAAGAAACCTGCAGTAGAGTGCAAAGGTTAAGTACTGTCCCAAAAATATTTTCGGAAAATCTTGTTACAATATTGCAAAAGTATAAGTTCAAACAGAGCAACAAATATCCTTTGAAAACTGCTGGCATGGAGCCGTGCTTTGGTCATGCAAATGGCTGCATACGTCTGGCAGTTCTGGAGAGAAGATTTCTACCCAACACAATCCACTGGCTTCATGCACAACCTGCTCCAACACCTCCACAGAACAGCAGAGTCTGGCCCTCTGGGCTATGATTGTGGTGCAAACAACATCAACAGATAAGATCACATATGTGGCCAAGCGTGAAGGGATGTTTTGTAAAACTGTGTCTAGGATAAGGCCGACTGAAACATTCCCCTACTTAAAGTGCTTAGAGTGTAAAACAACTATTGTATAGCTTAACAAGTAGCAAAATCAATTAAAATATGCAAAGACTTAGTGTGGGGCCATGCTTATAAACATTTCATTTTTATTACTCTTCTCTAGTATTTTAGTACACATGATAGATAATAATGATATTTATCACCAGTATGATAAACTTCACCACAGCTTTACAGCTGACTTCTTGTCTTCTGGTACTGTAATAAGATCAGTTTTATCCATTAACCAGCCTTAGTCAACGAGTCTATTCTAAAAAAAGTTAAAAACTGTAAGAAAGGTGGCAGTTTGCCTACAATCAATGGGAATGACAACTACTACCTTCAAGGGGCTGCTTGGCCTTGAGAGTACAGCCCTCTGAACCTTCTATTTAGAAAGTGCTCGTACTTTACTTTTTAGAAACTTAATAGCTTTTAAACTGTTTAGCAATTGGCAGTACCTCTGCATCAGAAGGTCTAGATGTGATATCTCCTTGAAAAAAGAGAATGAGTCTTCAAGAAATTCCTTCTTGGCTGTGTAATACTATCCTTTTAAAATAGAAAAGTTATAGGAAACTGAAAGATAAGTCTCATATTTAACCTTCTTGCTCTCCTCTACCTTTCCACAACATCTCTACCACTAGTAAAAAACTCTAGAATTCCCCAGCATGACTTTTAGTTGTGTCAGAACTAATCAAGTAAAATGTTTAAATAACATAAATAATGGGTATTAGACTATTTTACATCACTATTATAACCAAAGTAGAGCCTCTCTAAGTGTTTAAAAATATCAAGCCCGTAGACTAAAGTAATTCTTAACAAAAATCAAAGTTCAAGTCTAACCAAACATCTAAACATGGCTTAAACCATGAATTCACGTTATCCCATTTTATTCTTTTTTTTAATCTTCTGCATATCTTCTGAAATCCACTAAATAAATATTCATGAGTTACAAAAATGAAAGTATGATCATCAACTTTGCACACTTTCTGCTAGATTTTGCTTGATGCGTTCTCTACGGTGTTGTCACCATAGAAAGCCTAAAACCTTTGTGCTACCCTACCTTCCAATTTTCCACTTTCCAAGTGTCTTAGCCTTCATATGCACAGATCCCCTGCAGTTTTCAGAAAATTCAGCTCCACAGTACTCTAAAAAATATTCCTTTTAAAATGTGTTGCTTAGAACACAATCTTTGAAACTAATACATTTTTGTTTACAGTTTTTTGAAAACTGAGTCAGTTTTAGATATATGCATCTCTAGTATACATTTGTCCTCTCATTCTAGAGATAACTATGGCAAATGAACAGTAGATCATACATGTGATTAAAAGAAAAAAAGAAATATTGTTAAATTTAGCTTTTAGTAACAACTAAGTCTGTAACAACTGTTTCACATAAAATAGGTGTCTCGGGATCTATAGTTAAGCTACATAGAGTAGCCAGTGAGCATTAGAGTGGCTACCAAAATGGATTTAGGATCTCACCTAAGCATATTTAATACTTAAGATAAAGGTTGGATTGATGGCCCTGGAAAAAACTACTTGTTTTTCCACAAAACAGGATAATGGCAAAAGCTGCATGCAGTACTCACATGAGCATGACAGGATCGCTACTATTAAGAAATCATATTTTCACTTTACCTCTAATTCAAACCTTACCATGATGCTAAGCCCATGGCAGAGAGACTGGTTGTTGTGACACAGACAGGGTAGGGAGCCATAAATTCCAGAAGAAAATATCTATTTGATGAGATTAGCAATTGAGGCTTTAATCTGAGCTTTAGCCCTGAAGTTAAACTGGAGGAATCCATAGACAGCCCTGTGCAAGATATAATGTCTCCTCAGAATGCCTACATAGCAGAAATAGAGGACTATTTTCACTGAACAAAAATAAGGAAAACTTCTAGGACTTAGCACAAAAACATTTAGTTTGAAGATTAAAGAAAGTGACTATTCAATGCCATTAGTCTTCTGCTCCTATTGAAGACAGTAAGGAGGCTTCCAACTTCATGGTCATAAATTATGAAATATCTTTTAAAAAAACAATTAATTTTTTTTAGTACAGAGTCAAGTATTGATTCAATTACCTCATGTCCACTACCTAATTACTATAAATCTTGTAGATTTATGCTATAAAGATATGTCTATTCTGACATTTTAAAACTGTTCTGGTGTATTTTGTGTGCAATACAGATAACTAAAGAGTCAAATAATTACTGCTTTAAAAATCCTCACATTTCATACTGCCTTGTGTTATATTTTAAGTTTTCTTTGTAATTGTTTACTTGAATGAAAATAGGTTATATAGATTATAAATTGTGAAAGTTATGAGGAATGAAAATGGAAGCAATATTGGACTCTTATTTGATCTCATGTATAATGCCTCGTAAAGTTTAGGTAAGCTGAGATAGAAACTGTTTCAGCAGATCTTGGGGTAATTTTAAAATCAGCATAAATCCAAGAGTCTCATATCAGAACACTAAATTTTACTACTAGAAAAGGAAAGCTGAAATCCTTTCAAAGCTGTGGCATCCACTGCACAAACAACAAAGCTATCTGATTTGTGAAATCAGGATGGAATTTATAGCCTGTATAAACTGATGACCTGCTGAAATCAGGTTCAGCAGGCAACTTCCTCAACTTCAGCAGGCAAATAAAATACCTTCCACTGCTGTTATAAATAAAAAGCAGAGAAGTCTTCACAGAGATCTCTAAATTTTTAAGCTCTCATTACTCCAGGGGACATCAGTTTAAACAGATTGCTTCATTTACCTCTGAAAATGCCACTGCTTATTGGAAAATTTCCTATATAAACAAGAGGAAAAAAATTATAAAATTTAGTGCTTGCACGTTAGAGTAGGATCACACTTGTCTTGGAATAATACCAGCATAACCATGGACCACAAACTTACTGATAGCAAAGATAAATTTAAACTACTAGAATTCTTTACACTGAAATATATCAACAAGTTGTACAGGAAATTAGTGCTACAGTGAATCACAGAAGATAAGAAATGTAGAGAACTGATACCCATGGTTTGATATTTTTAACACATTGTAGTGTCAATATTAAAATACCCAATAAAATAAAATAAAACAAACACAGCTGCTAAGATTTAAGATAATAATATAATCATCATCATCATCATGGCTAGGCTTCGCGAACGAAGATTTGTGAAGGACTCTACCCACGCTTGCTACAAGCGCGCTGATGGCTAAAAAGGCCAATGCGAGATAGACACGTCCGGTTGCAAAAGGCACAGCAGAATGACTCCCCAGGTGGTACTGAAAGGACACGGTTCTTTCTGCGTTGTCTTTTCTCCTCGAGAGTGATCCTGCGTGTATTCTCAAAAGAAGCAGCAACCTTGTGGCTGGTGTGTCTCCAGGCCTCCCGACTGGAG
>VZRE01012912.1:4095-42637 GCA_013396775.1 Cephalopterus ornatus | reverse complement strand
GTTTCTCTTGGGGTTTATTTCTCTCTCTCCTTTACTATTATTTTATTGGTGTTGGTGTTGTTAGGTTTGGGTTTTTTTTTTAATTATTAGACTGTTATCTCAATCCATGAGGTTTTTCTGATTCTCCTCCTGATCAGGAGTAGGTGGAGTGAACAAATGACTGTGTAGTACTTAGTTGCTGGCTGGGGTTAAACCACATCAGGAGGTCAGTTCACCTGTCTGCCTACACGGAAATTGCATCATGGGTCCACCCCTAGGAGAGTCATCTCCGGTGAAATGTCAGTCTAACACACTTGTGTTTGGGAATTTGAAGGACAATCCTAAAGCAGAGCAACTGCTCAAAGCTTCTACAGCGGGGACTTAGAAGTTGGTACATCAGATCTTGCTTACTATTTCATGTTTTCTTCTGAAATTCCTTCTATAACCTTTTGCAAAGACTATCAGTAATTATCCTTATCTTAAAGGTCGATCTTCAGAAATCAGCCACCAATTTCACATTGGGCTAACTTAAACCTCACCTAACAGTGGTACTAACAGTATGTGAGCATGAGACACAAAAAAACCTTTTCAAGAAGCTTTGGACACTTTTGTTACTATGTCAGTGGCAGAACTGATTCAGTACCATTGCAACTACAGACATACGTATAACTCTTGGATCATTTATTCAATTTGCAAGTCTGTGATGAATAGAAAGCAAGTGCTTCTTAATTCTATTTAGAACTCTAATTGGATTGCACTGGCTAGGGATTTCAGTGACCAAACTTGCATGAGGAGTAAAAAAGCAGAAGGAATCAAGTTTACGCATCTGAAGGAGTCTCAAGTATTTGTCCCAATACCACTCTGTATTGATAGTTAATGTTTTAGCTATTGCTGCATACTAAACCAAATGGATTTTGCCAGAACAAATACTCAGTATATGCAAACATTAGAAAGACAGTGAGGCAGCATCAAGGAGCAGCCTCATGAAGAGCCAGAAACCCACGGCAGCCAAGCAGGTGACAGGGGCCAGCACTGAGAGCAATCGGGGGACTTTTAAATGGCTTCAGGGAGCGTAAGTGACACGGAATGTGGGAACAGGAGCAGGAAAACAGGGTTGTGGCAGGGCAGTGAGGGCATGGCACAGCAGTTTTTGCGGCAGTTCATGTAGGCAGAGTGAGCAGGAAGGACTCCTCTCTGACCATCCAGGGGCAGCCAGTAGAGGCAGAAAACAGACTCAGTAGCTATAAGGAAGAGCAAAGATCCTTTCAGCCCCAGTTGTATTAGCGTATTAGTTAAAGCCTCCTCAGTTATGATGTTGACTCTCCATAAAGCTCAGTCCCCTGTAGCTGCAAAAGTCACTGTAGCAGCTGTGTCAGAGGCCACCAGAGAAACAGACCTGCTGATGGCAGATGCAGATCTCCAGGTCACAGGTTGCCAGAAGCACCCGATGCCTCTTTGTGAGTCTGGGGCAGACAGTTATTTTGCAGAAGGTGTGCCATGGATAAACATATCATGCAGTAGGTGAGCAATTGGCTCATGGGTCGAGCACAGAGGGCTATAGTGAATGGGGTAACATCAGACTAGTGGGGTTCCACAGAGCTCCGTTTTAGGACCTTTTGCAGGACTGGAAGAGGTACTTAGCAAGTTTGTAGATGACACAAAACTGAAGAGCTGCTGACTCCCTCAAAGGCAGGGAGGCCCTGCAGAGAGACCTCAACAAACCAGAGGACTGGGCATCCACCAGCTGTATGAAGTTCAACAAGGGGAAGTGCTGGACTCTGCACCTGGGATGGGGCAGCACGAGATGTCCCCGTACAGACAGGGGAACGACATGCTTGAAAGCAGCACCAGGGAAAGGGATCTTGGGGTTCTGGTCCCTGGCAAGTTAAATCTGAGTCAGCAGTGCCCTGGCAGCCAGGAGGGCCAACCGCATCCTTGGGGGCATCAGGCAAAGCTCTGCACTGGGGCGGCCTCACCTTGAATATTGTGGCAGTTTTGGGCACTGCAATATAAGAAAGACATTAAGCTATTGGAGAGTATCCGAAGGAGGGCAACAAAGATGGTGAAGGGCCTTGAAGGGAAGCTGTAAGAGGAGGGGCTGAGGTCACTTGATCTGTTCAGCCTGGAGAAGAGGAGACTGAGGGGAGACCTCATTGCAGTTACAACTTCCTCATGAGGGGAAGAGGAAGGGCAGACACTGATCTCATATCTGTGGTAACCAGAGACAGGATCTGAGGGAACGGACTGAGTTGTGTCAAGGGAGGTTTAGGTTAGATATTAGGTAAAGATTATTCATCCAGAGGGTGGCTGAGCACTGGAACAGATTCCCCAGGGAAGTGGTCACAAGCACCAAGCCTGACAGAGTTCAAGAAATGTCTGGTGTGATTCTTGGAGATGGTCCTGTGCAGGGCCAAGGGCTGATGATCCCTTGTGGTTCTTCCAGCTTCATATTTTGTGATTCTGTGACTTTTTCGGGTATTCACAGAAATCAAATGGACTTTCCATAAGCATTCATATTAACAATCGTATTTTAAAATTTTAGCCTTTGCAGTCAATGGTTAAAACAGTATCACAAAGTCAGTAATTTCTCTTAAGTAGTGCTTTGAATTTTCTATATCAACAGACAGTTAGAAATGTGTGCAATTTGTTCATAAACATGATCACAAAAAAATGCAGTGATGTCTATACAATAATTTATTTCAAATTGTTTGGCTAGTTCTATAAAAATGCTCATATATATATGGAAACATACATGCTCACTCATATCCTTACTCCTGCTGAAGCAAATAGAAACTTGTACAATGATTTATAACAGTATTTTAGAAAGTCATTAAAGTATATAGCTTTGCTATTTAGTTCTGTTTTTGAAATGTTCCCTTTATCATTATTAGACAGTAATGATACTTTAATTACAGTAATTTTTATGTTTTCATTTTACATCCTGCTTGCTCTTCAGTGTCTATTGTAATTTGTGGAGAAATGGGGCTGTCATAGTGTTTACAGGTGGTATGAAAGAAAAGATAGTACTGGAAACCATGAAGATTACATCACGGTGATAGACAAAATGCTGGATGTGAACATAAGCAGCTAGTTCACCCTATTACGCTGCTAGTTTGGGCTATGCATAAAAGTCAAGATCTTAATAACCTGAATTTAGTTAAATATCACATCTCTTCAATTGCAAAATGAATATGTAACAAGCATGGCCTTGTTCCATTGTCATGATTAATACACATCAAAAGGGATCTATATTACCGTATGGTGGAAATCCACGTGGCAGGCTAAAGGTCCAGGACTAAATTTCTGCTGAAAATAGTGTTTGCTTATAGTCTTGATATTTATGTATGCAATAAGCCTTACCTTGTAATATTAATTTAACACTGCCTGGAGTATAAAGTACACAAACTGTGAAGGACATAGGCATCAGAGGGCAGAGATTTTCCATTAGATTCCTTTTTTTTTTTTTTTGTAATTTCAGTTGAGGAAGTTGAACAACGCTGATCAATGATCCACCTTGAGTCTTGCCAACACTCAGAAGATCGAATCAATTTAATTTTAGTTGTTTTTCTAGCAAAATTAAATAAATGAATACTAGTTTCTTGGTAAACATCCCTGAAGAAAAAAATTTGCACCCATTTACCTTAACTTAATCACAAAATACTTCTATTAACAAAAATAATATGCTTGATTTCAGCCAGCTAATTTAGCTCTATTTATTAGTTAAGATCAGCATGTAATTATATAGGCAATGATATATTAAAGGTACAGTGGTTTTCTAAAAATAATAAAAACCCAGTTCAAAGAGAAATTGCCACAATGCATACTGAAGAAGTAGTTTAAATTCTTTGGAATCAGCAGAAGTGTTTGACAAAGAAGAATAAAGGTTAGCAAAGTTAGAGTTTCAGAGCAAAAATGAAAGGCAGGCTTCCATGAGGTATTAGAACATAACCCACTGATCATTACTGATCATCCCTTTCTCCACTTCAATGTTATATTCAGTTCACTAAGTGCATCGCAAAATAAGAGAATTTTGAGGATAAAAGATTGAATTAGATCCTGAATGGTTGACTAATACAGTTAAATACCAAATACCATAAGGTAGCAACTTCAATTTTAGGTATTTACAAGCGCATTCACAACTGGCCACACATGTGTGTGGAGGTCACATAGCCATGTGAGAGTGGTTTGAGGCAGATTTGGTGCTTTAAGTGCTTGACCATAAAAGTGCAGTCAGTGCATGCTGCTTTTGCATGGATGCTGTGGCAGAGAATCACAGCTGTTGAACCAAAGCATCACACTACAAAGCTGATAGGTGGCTTTTGTCAGTACCTATTATTGGGATGAATGCTAATGACCAGAACCAGTAAAGTAACTCGTTGCAGTTGTGTTTACTTGAGCAGAGTACTTCTCTGTAAATACTCTTCACTAAACACTTACAAAACATTTATGCATTTCCATAATGATCTCTTTCATAGAAGGAAAGAAGGAAACAGATACAGCAGAAAATTATGCCATTCAAAAAGTACAATGAGCCTCTTTCTGTTAAAAAGATAAAACAGGGTGTTTTTTGAAACTGTTTTTACCATGTAACTCAAGGGCTCAGGGAGTTTGCGAGCGAAGTACTGTGCAATGCACTGTATTTTAGAGAAGATTATCAATTTTCAACTAATAAACCAGACATAGATAGGAGGCAATAATCTTGAACACCAATTTCTAATAAAAAATGATGGCATGCTTCTTTGAATTTCCTTACATTTCCACTTACAGTATATGCCCCTTAGCTGATTCCTGGGCACCTGGGCAACAGATATGCTGCTGGTAGATTAGCCAAACACACTGGTTTATAAAATAAATATCAGTAAAACACCTCCTGTGTCAAAACTTGTTCTTCAAATTTTTTCATATGTCTATCAATCACAAGGTCTAGAAAAGTCTGTAGTGTGAAATCTGATGTGGATGTTCTAACAGTCCCATCTCCAGGAACATCCATCACTCTCCCAAGGATGACATAATTTTTATTTTATCAGGATCCTGTTTGAAGCACCTAACTTTAACTCAAGACAAGCTGGAGTGGTCTAGAGACCGTAAAAGTCAAACAAAACCTTACTAAGGTTCAAAATGATAGAGAGTAGAAAATCATCTTGAAAGTGTCACAGTTTTAAAACAACTCAGTTGCTCGCCACCAATACCTTAGTTGAGTAAACACATACTACAACAGAGCCCTGATATACTTTAGATGAGAAAATCCTTCAGCCAGATGACTATCACTGTATACTGTGATCTTTCATTTTAAAAAGCCTGGCATCAGAAAAATAATTCCATCTACCTCTGGACAGGCATTAAATTTTCAAAAGATATGAAAATAATGGTGCCCTGAAGAATTAATCCCATGGTCAGATTCATCCAGATGGACTCTTGCTCTCACCCAGAGTCAATAGCAAATGTTCAGGCTTAAAAGCGTAATTGCCATGATTTTATGCACAGTCACATCAAATTAAGGTTGTCTTGTGTCATAGCCATTTCTGGCTCAAAATGGATAAATATATTCATAGAGTTGTCTTACAAATCTATCTTGTAGCTTTTTGCATTTCACAAAGATCATAGCATTGTTTAGATTTGAAAAGACCTTGAAGATTATCAAGCCCAACCATTAACCTCACAGTGCCAAGACCAGCACTAAATCATATCTCTAAACTCCACATCTACACGTCTTTTAAATACCTTCAGGGATGGTACCTCCCTGGGCAGCCTGCTCCAAAGTCTTAGAATCCTTTTGGTGAAGGAATTTTCTCTAATATCCAGCCTAAAACTCCTCTGGCATAACTTGAGGCCATTTTCTCTCATTCTGTGGCTTGCTGCTACTTGGAAGAAGAGACTGACACCCATCTCACTACAACCTCCTTTCAGGTAATTGTAAAGAGTAATAAGGTCTCCCCTGAGCCTCCTTTTCTCCGGACTAAGCACAGCTTCCTCAGCTGCTCCTCCTAAGACTTTTACTCCAGATACTTAACCGGCTTTGTTTTCATTCTCTAGGCACACTCCAGCACCTCAGTGGCCTTCCTGAATGGAGGGGCCCAGAACTGGACACAGAATTCAACGTGGGGCTTCATCAGTGCCAAGTACTGAGGGATGGTCTCTGTCCTGGTCTTCATGGACACACCATTGCTGATACAAAACCAGGATACAACTGGCCTTCTTGGCCACCTGGTTGACTCGTTCAGCTGCTGTCAACCAGCACCTCCAGGTCCTTTTCTCATGGGCTGTTTTCAGCCATTCTTCCCCAGGAGTATAGCACTGCCTGGGGTTGTTGTGACCCAAGTGCAGGACCCGGAATTTAACCTTTTTGGACCTCATAGGATTGGGCTCAGCCCATTGATCCAGCCTGACTAGATCCCCCTGCTGAGCCTTCCTGCCCTCCGGTAGATTGACACTCCCACCTAGCTTGGTGATATCTGCAAAGTGACTGAGGGTACACTTGATCCTCTCATCCACATCATTCAATAAAGATATTAAACAGGGCTGGCCTCAATACTGAGCCCTGGGGAACACTGCTAGTGACCAGCCACCAACAGGATTTAACTGCCTTCTTCACCACAACTCCCTGGATCTGGCCATCCAGCCAGCTCTTTTCCCAGCAAATAGTGCACCTGACCAAGCCATGGACTACCAGTGTCTCCAGGAGAATGCTGTGGAAAATGGTGTCGAAGGCTTTTCTGATGTCCAAGTAGACAACATGCACAGTCTTACTCTCATCCACCAAAGGGGTCACGCTTGTCACAGAAGGAGATCTGGTTAGTCAAGCAGGACCTGCCTTTCCTAAGTCCATGCTGGCTGGGCCTGATCCTTTGGCTGTGCTGCACATGCCACCTAATGGCACCCAAGATGACCTGCTCCATGACGTTTCCCTTCTTGCAGATGGATGTCATGTTGGCCAAGCTCCAGTCAGTTGGGACCTTCCTGGTTAGCCAGAATTGCTGGTAAATAATAGAAGGAGGCTTGATGAGCTCTTCTGCCAGCTCACCCAGTACCCTTGGGTGGATCCCATCAGGCATCACAGGCTTATGTGTGTCTAAGTGGTGTAATAGGCCACTGACCATTTCCTAATGGATTATGAGAGCTTCATACTGTTTCCTGTGTCTGTCTTCCAACTTACAATCTCCGTACTCCCAGAACAACTAGTCTTGCTATTAAAGACAGACAATGAATGCATAAGTACCACAGACTTTTCCTCATCCTTTGTCAATATGTTTCCCTCTGCATCCAATAAAAGATGGGGATTCTTCTCAGCCCTCATTTTATTGCTGATGTATTTATAGAAAATTTCTTTATTTTCTTTTATGGCAGTAGCCAGATGAAGTTCTAATTTTATCCTTTCATGACCTCACAACATCCTCGTCATCCTCTTGAGTTGCCTGCCTCTTTTTCCAAAGACCTTATCTGATGCTAGAAACTATAGATAACACAAATTATTTTTTTCCAGTTTTAATGATACCTACCTCCATTCTAGGTAAAAATTCACTGTCTAACAAAGTTAAGAATCAACCTCAAACTGATATCGATCCTCTCTGAAGGCAGAACTGGAATTCTCAATGCTCTTAGGTCATGCAATAATGAGAGGTAAGCATATTAGTCTTTTCTTTAGACTCGAAATTTTATTAATAGTTATTAAAAAAGAAAGGTCATACTTAAAATGAACATCGGAAATATGTTATAGTGGTTGGACTTTCATGTTGCTACAGCTTCAGCTTTCAATAACTCCTTTTTTACAGTATCAAGATAAATGCATACAATTTCCTCTTCCCCTCCCCCTTATACTTCACTTTGTAACCTCAGGGTCTGCAGCAGAGACCTGTATTTCTGTTTTGATTCCCCTGCCACACAGGAAAACATTGTACTTTTTATTCAATATGTGTCATTAAAGTCAGTAAACAGCAAAAATGAATAAAATAGCAACTTGTGTATTTTTAACACCTCTGTGTTAAAACCACTTTGCAATAGGGAAGAAGAACAGATGCTCATTTCTAAATGCTAAAGCCACCAACTGGGAATATGCCAATTGTAACTGCTGCCATCTGTTTTCAACTGTTCTTTTTACCTAGCTCTCTGAGATTCATATCCAAATTCACAGCCATACGTTCTACTAGGAAAAGGGCAGTGGGAATAGTATAAGCAGGATTTTTCCCATGTGCTCTCACCTGCATTAAATAAGAATTTTCGGTAATTACTGGTCTGCAAGATCACTGTGCAATGATAAATCAGGGGCACTTTTTTCAAAGATTCTGTGGTGATAGCAGTTGTTTAATAACCACTTTTCATTACTGCTTTCCCACATTTCATATAACTTGTTTACTTTCCCTCTGCTGCTATTCATCTTCCTACCTTCGCTCTAGTCAGGTAGAAATCAATAATATAGCTCTAGGCTTCTATAGGGATAACCCAACTCCTGCTGGAAACAAAGTACCCTGTGCATAACCAAGTGTCTCTTACAGAACCAAGTTGCATTGTGCAGTTAATACCTATTTTTGTGTAAATGCATTCAGATATCCCTTAGGTGCATGTATTCATAGTTTCTGAAGTGTCTGAGACAGACTGTGGAAGTATCCAATTGACGTAAGTAGAATATGACATATAAAATTAAAAAAAACCCCAAACCTCTTATTAACACCAGCAAAACCCCTTTGAAATGCCCAAATTTCAGTCTGCTAGTTAAAAATAAGATAAAAAATAAAATCCATTATTAATTCTTCTACAGACTCCCACACACATACAATAAAGAGCAAAAGAAAAATTCTTCATCCCCTCCTCACCCTCAACACCATTTCTGAATAATTATTTGAAAGATTGTGCATCATTATCTGGGCTGTTTATTGCTGACCTAGAGTATATCACCATTGGGTATTTTATATATAAGGGTTTGCAACTAGTCTACAAAAGATGTGTTTCTGCAACAGCTCCAGAGTGGCTTTTGCTTTTCAAGGCAGCTGCTGCCTTAGCCAACATAGCTACTGAATCAGGCTCTTCAGGAGTAAACTGCAAGAATATTTGCACTAAAAAGCCAAGACCTGTAGCTGTCCTCTGTTATAGACACATCTCTGTACCTCAGACAACTTTTCTAGGGTGTTTTCACAGACAGGCTGGCTAGGATGCTGGTAGCATCTTCATTTTTCAATAAAAGATGCTGCTGTAGAATTCTATCAATGTCTACTGACCCATGTATCTTTTTAAAACATGGGGATCTCACCTTTCAAAGACATGAGCAGTTTTCAGCAGCACTGGTGGCATGAGCAATAATGAACATTTACCTGCAATCAAACTGATTGTTATCTTCTGTTTTCTCTCTCCATCATCAATTTATTGCAGTCTTACACGTGTATTTCTAATGAGTAAACTTGGACCTATAACAAAACCACCACTCCACCTGAAGGTGGAAGAGATGGATAGAGAGGATTAAAATGATGTAAAAACCATAGGTAAAAGTAAGGCATTTCTCAAAATGACCTGAATATAAAGGATGTCATCTCACGCTTTGCTTTCTCATGACCATTTTCATCCTGAGTATTAAAGACATACAAATGAGAAAAGTCTGCCTAACTTTTGCCTCCCATTATTAGGATTATCACATAAGAATACTAAAATTTGAAATTATCAGAAGAAAGAAGTATTTTTCACTTGGGCTCTGTTGTTACATTTTGTGCTTTTGACAGCACTTTGTTCCTCACTACCTTGTATTGGTAATGATTCTTGAAGTGGCATCAAAACAGAATGCAACATTTTTCACTCTACTTTCCTATTTTTGAAGTGCTACAGTGAGCAGCAAAAGGAGGGAAGGGCAAGTGTCACTTTTATTGAGCTACATTAGAACTGGTAGAAGTCTTGTGGACCATAAGAAACCGAAAAAAAAAAAGGCAGCAGAAATCCGGTAAACAGATACAAAATGCACACTCTTTCCATCTTTCCAACACACATTCTCATGTTTCTGTTTTGTAAACAATGTGGTATCATCTCTCAGAAAATAATTATATGGAAAGCAACACTGATGTGCACAATTCATATGACTCAAGTTGCTGTGCTATAGAGCTTTGGGGTCTGGAAGTCTCTGAAACAGTGCATTCAGCAGCATAGCACAAAATAGGTGATTTTTGTAATGATTCTGGCCTTATACCCCTCTCTGTAAAAAGGCTCTACTCTGCACCTTTTGCTACCCTGTTTAGTATCAAATAACACCTTTGGGGCATAGACAATAGGTGTGCATGGCATTCTAAACTTGTCTGAAGCTTCCAGACAACCTGTACAATACAAACAACAGTTAATTCCTGCTCATCTTTCTGATCAAGTCAACCCCTTATTTCATGGGTCTTTCAAAGGTCATCCGTGTATTAAACAACAATGAAACAGTGAAAAGCAAAAAATCTCTTTGCACCATCTGGAGAAAATCAAAGCCCCGCGTAATGCAGGAGTCTCACCAGCAATGTGGGATTGGTCAGTATGAGTCTGTCACAAAGCCTGGCATGCTAAAGTGGTCTTCTCAGAGTGTCACTGACAGGCTACATACTGTACGGCTTGCTTTTCCTTCTGAATATTCCAAGAGAAAGAGGGGGAAAGGAGACCAGGATGAGTCTCCGGGACAGACAATGACAATGAGACAAAAGTAAAAGAAAAAAAGTTATGTATATAATTTCATTACTAAGTTGAGAGAGAGTTTAAATGTTGTTTTTTGCAGTTGCTTTTGGCTCCTGCATGATTCTTTTGAAAATTCATATTAAAGTGTTTAAAGGTTAAGCACCACAAATGAATTTGCCTCAAGATAATTGAAATGTCAAGGAAAGGAATTAACTAAATGAGGAGAGATGTCCCTCTGTAGCCAAAGTCCTACCTTGCACTACTAAACAGATCTTTCAGGCTTTAAACATCTTCTTTTTCTTTTTATTCTTAAAAAAAGTTCAGAGACATGAAGGGGGAAGAATATGAAAAGCTAATAATAATTGCTAATCAATAGTTCTCTTGAAAAGAAGTCAGTGTATATCAAGAGCAAGGTACCAGATAGCATATTTACTAACCACAAAAACTTACTGTGAAGAATATGAGGGCTTCTTTATTGGTCTGAGTAAATTATTTCAAAAGTTTAAAAAAAGTTTATGCCCTTTAAGATGCAACTTGCCTTCTTTTTTTTTTTAATCAAAAAGGAAGATTTAAAAAGTTCGTGTATTACAGTATCATGAGGAAATATATATAGAAGACATGTCACTTGGGAAATCAGTTTCTGAAATGGAATTGCTTTGTAATCAGTGTTTGGGAAAAAAACCACTAAAAAACTCACAACTCAAAACCAACCAAACAAAAACAAATAAATTAAAACCAGACAAAAAAACCCCAAAGCAGAACTAAAAAGGTGAAAGACGTACCAAGATCAGGAAAGAGCCACTGTCAGGGGCAGAGATTCCTAAACAATGCTGTTGGCATCTTGTGGCATAGACATCAACCTATGTATAGACCCAGAAAACTTCTGCCAGTTCCCCTACTACAGGTAGTAGCAATACCACTAACTCCTGC
This sequence comes from Cephalopterus ornatus, assembly GCA_013396775.1. Taxonomy (NCBI): domain Eukaryota; kingdom Metazoa; phylum Chordata; class Aves; order Passeriformes; family Cotingidae; genus Cephalopterus; species Cephalopterus ornatus. The sequence goes on along the minus strand of VZRE01012912.1, from coordinate 31,108 downwards.
TGCTGCCACTGACCCATGGCATCGTGCACTTTTCCTTTGATGCTAACAGTAAGAAGCCACAGAATTGTTTTTGGGGAAAAGTAGCTGAAAATAGGAATCACCTTAAAAATGTTTTCTTCTCACTTTTTTGTAGACGGTGGTCCTGAGTAGGGTGTTTCCATATTGTCAGGTGGTTACAGAATGAGACCAGTAGACAGTAGAGAAAGGGGCAGTGGGATTAAAATCCAGGACAGAGCCCAGGAATTGCTCAAACAGAGCTAGCAGTGCAAACTGACTCAAGTAAACCTGAATCTAGACTCTGAGGTTTGACGAATTCACCTGGATTGTCAATGGTGTCTGAAGAATGATTTACAAGGCTTTTAATGGATGTCCTCACTGGGAACTATCTGCTCCATAAAAGTAGCTGTTCCAGGTTTTTTTTTCATCTGTTTTTGGCCTAGAATATCAATAAAATATTTTTTTAATCTCCTGTTTATTGTGCATGAAAATAGCACTTTTTGTCTCCTCCTTGTGTCTGAGCACATATACGAGTTTTCATGAACCAATCTCCAGCTCCATAGGAGACCAAAACACTTCAGAAAAAAAAAAAATCTAAAAGTTTTCTTAAAAAGTGTATGTGAGATTGAGACACCATTTCTTCAGACTTAACATGACAACTGCTGTTTAACTTACTTCCCTTTTCAGAAAAATGTTATATTATCATATTCACTGGCCCTTATATGCCAAATGTTACCAGCCTGACTGTGATCTAGAGTTGAATAACAACACTAAAGCTTCAGGCTTTTATTACATACATACAATTGATGGCTGAGGTTTTCAAAGTTAGAAGTTAAATTTAGGGTCTTTCTTGCATATTTTATTATTTTAATAAATGTTTAGTTACTGATGACTGCTAATCAGCAAGAATTTTTGCTTTAACCAAGATTCTAAGTAGTGAATATTACAAATGTACTCCATGTACTAAAATAAATGCGGTAATTTCAAATTCACAGTGTTTCTTTTCCATCTTGTAAAAGGGAAAACAAATCTTTCTAAAACTGCCCTGAATTGCACCAGGGCAATTTCATGCTTGCGTATTTCATGAATTATTTACCCATATACAGTACAAATGTTAATCATTCTCTCTTTAATTGCCATTATGTCACTGTTAAGCGTACATATGCAGCTGACAGACTGGCCCACCATTTGCTATAAGGGGAGAGAGTTGAGAAGGCAGCTGTCACAGTGATATCAGTGCTCTGGTCAGGCAGAGCAAGCAGACCAGGCATGCAAAAATTCCATTATTTTAGCCTTATTCTTAATCCTGCCACCCTACAGAGAAGGGTTGTTACAGGCTCAGCAAGCAAAAGCCTCAGCTGCAGCAGTCTCCTGTTAACTACTGGCCATAGTAGCCTCTCTGGGGAATTGCTAGTCCACTGCTTTCATCTAGAGATGTTAAATGTTTTTCAAATCTTTGGCATGTATTCCCTGGGGACTTACCAACTTGGTTTTATCATGTTTTTAAAGATTTTAATTCAGAACATGTTTGACTGTACTTATTTTCCACAGTTAGCTGAAATTCGTGGAAGTTCATAGGTTCTATGCAGTCAACATCAAACACAAAGGTGGGGAGAGGGGTATTTGGTAGCATTTATTGAATATTTTTCATGAAGGGAGCCTAACAGCTTGAGGGATTGCAGGACAATTTGATCAGATAGGCTACTGTGCTCAGTTGGTTTATTAAAAATCCCTTTAGCTCTGGAGTCAATGTATCTAAAGTACTGTTGCAGCTTTCTAGCAGTTATAGATAAAGGATCTGTATAGCCTCATTAGATCTCTTTACTTCTTCAGAGATCTGCATACTTTTATCAACTCCATTACTTTAGGGGCTGCGATTGGGTTTCCTGCACACGAAATTAGTGTCAACTGTTATTCTTTGTATACATTTGTTAGACTGGTCCATATGCGGCTATGAGGCAGAGATATAATAAGTGTATTAAAGTTTACTACAGAAAGACTGAAGGACCTAAGATCTAGAATGATTGTTCAGATAAAGACGACTGAGTTCATATTTTTACTGCAGTGCTTTTAAAGGCTGACATAATTCATGTAAGTCTCTATAGCCTGCACCTCTGAGTGCTAGGAATGGTGAGCAGTACAGGACTTTCTCATGCTGAACTGATGTCTTTTTTGCCCTCCATGCCCCACTGTTCCCCCTCTCCAATATAATATCAGTGAGTTTGTGGGTGATGCTGGGTTAGCATCTCTGGAAAATCATGTCTTTTGTTTAAGAAATAAGCATAGCAAGGACAGAGAGAGAAACTACAGAATAGATTCTACCAAACAGACAATTCTTCCTGAGCACTTTTTTTTTTTTTTGCCAAGAGAAGCTTAAGTCCATGCATCATTGGCTTCCTAGCAAGGATTTCCACTCTAGTGCTCCTAAATGGCTTGCTGACAAGTTACCAAAGCTCACAAACACTTTTTGTAGTTTTACTTCTATTAGATCTTCAATAACATTAAAATTGCTGTGTTTTTAAGATAATTAATGCATCTGATAAAATATTATTTCTGACTAACTTTCCTGAAATTCTTCTGATGCAAATACATCTTCCAGCACTGCTTGTTACCCTTTTCTGCCATCTAACTAGACTAACTTTGCTCCCATCCTGTGCTTCACGCTGAGCAAGCACAAAGATCATAAGCCTGATCACATCTGGTGGGCCTTCATGAGAGACTGGTGGTATGCAACGCTTTCAAAACAGCAGTGAGGAACTCCCTTGTTTTCTGTGGCAAAATTAAAGAAATGGGATGTTATCTTACTCTGTGCACAATGCTACGAACAACTGAAACATGGTGGGACAATGCACATGACTGAAGGATCACAATGAGTGGCTACAGGATGTTTAGTAAAGATGGGCAGTGAGGACAAGTAGGAAGAGTCATACTCTATGTCATTAAGTAGGACCTGAAATGCATAGAAATCAACTATGATGATTGTGGAAGCCCTATCAAATGGTTCTGGGTTAAGATCGGAGCAGTAGTCTTCAAGAGAAATCTTACAGTAGGTATCTGCTATTGACCTCAAAATCAAGATGATAAGGCCAACAAAGCAATATTTAGGTCATTTAAGCATGCTTCAGATCAACACAATATATTTTTATGGGCAACTTTAATTACTCAGACATTTATTGGAAGAACAATGGAGCAGCTCATGTCATCAAATTCCTGGAACAGATAGAGACCTTATTACTCATAAAAAATGTTGGATTTGCCAACTTGGAAAGGAGGCACTGCTGGACTTGTTACTCACAAACTAAGAAGACCACCTTTGTAATATATTGGTTAGTGTTAGCCCTGGCTGTAGTGATTACAGTATTGTGGAGCTCGAGCACACTGAAGGTTTTAGATTTTGAGCTAGCTCACAGCTCAGTTGGGAGAAATTTCATGGAAAGATGCCTTGGAAGATAAAGGACCTGGTGAGTGCTGTGAGTCTTTCAAGAAGTTCAGCAGGACATGTGAATTGCCCAGTCACCAACAATGCTGAAAAGACAGAGGTTCTCAGTATTTTCATCATCTCTGTCTTTGTCTTTATCACCACTGTTGGGCCCCAAGCCTTGGGAGAAAATATCCAGGTTGATGCAAACACAAACCTAATGCCAGTGAAGAAATAGTGGGCATATGAACTATTATAGGAAATAAAATATCCACTTGAGGGTGTTAAGAGAGCTGGCTCATGTCATTGAGAGGACGATCTCCATAAACCTTGAGAAGTTGGGGAGATCAATGTACATCCCAGAAGATAAGAAGAAGGCTTATATCATCCCCATCTACAAAATGGGCTTAAAGGAAGATCCAGGAAATTATAGGCATATCAGTCTTACTTCAGCCCCTGGGAAAGTTATGCAACAAGTCCTCCTGCAACAAGGCAGATGAAGCACATGAATAGGAAAATTCAAGACAGACCTGATTGACTTCTAAGACAAAGTAACATGCTCAGTTGATGTGGGGCGGGCAGTGGACATTGTCTATCTAGATTTTTCCAAGGCTTTCCATACAGTTTCCCACAGCTTCCTCCATGAGAAACTGATGCGTGACAATCTAGACAAGTGGTCTGTGGGGTGGGTGGGGAGCTGACTGATGGGGTGCACTCAGGTCCTTTTAAAGCTGGCGACCTGTCACAAATGGAATCAATATTGGGCCCAAAGCTGTTGATTATCTTCATAAGTGATCTGGAAAATGGGATCAAATGTATCCTGATGAAGTCTGATGATGATAACAAACGGAATGGGGAAATAGATACTTTCAAAGGGAGAGCCACCCTGCAGGAAGACCTGGATGGGCTGGAAGAGTGGACCAACAAGAACCTTATAAAGTTCAACAAGACAAACATAAAGTCTTGCACCTGGGAAAACATAATCCAGGACTGCAGCACAGGCTGGGATCTACCCAGAAGGGGAACAGCTCCGCGCAAAGGGACCCAGGGGTCCTGGTGCACCTCAAATTGAGTGTGAGTGAACTGTGAGCTGCTGTGGCAAAGAGAGCCAATGGGATGTTGCATTGCATCAGCAAAGGCATCACCTGCAGGGATAAAGAGGTCATTATCCCACTCCACTCAGTGCTTGTCAGGCCACACCTGGAATACTGCGCTCAATTTCAGTCCCTGATATTTGAGGGGGCTGGAGACAGTTGTAACAAGGGCCACAAAGATGATCCATGGACTGGGAAACCTGTTGTGTGAGGAAAGGCTGAGAGAGCTAGGTTTATTCAGTGTTGGGAAAAGAAGGCTCAGGGGAGACCAATCACCAAGTTCCAGTATTTAAAGGGTGGGTACAAAGAAGATGGAAACTCGCTTTTTGCAAGGAGTCACATGGAAAAGACAGGGGATAATGAATACAAGTTACTCCTGAAGAGGTTCTAATCGGATACAAGAGGAAAATTTTTCACAGTGAGAACAACCAACCATTGTAATAATCCCCTCCACAGGGAAACATCTGCCAATACTGGACACTTTTAAGATTCAGCTGGACAGAGTGCTGGGCCACCTTGTCTAGACTGCTTTTGCTAAGAAGGGTTGGACTAGATGATTCTTGAGATCCTTTCCAAACTTGTACTCTACGATTAAGCACATTTCCTAGTCTTTTGAAGCCACCTTAAATATGTAACAGTCTGGAGCAATGTTCTCACAAGCAAGGTTTATCAAGTCCTGAGATTCATGAAATAGAATTCAATATTCATTATAAAACTGAAACTAGTCATTTGTATTCTGCAAATACGATTTGTTTCCATTTTAAAGTGCAGACTTATAAAGGATGTGTTGTGGTTGAGCGAGGTGTGCGAAAAGTCAGATTACAAAGCTTACACAAGCCACAAAATTGTGAAGGCCATAGAAAAATTTACACAGTCTACCAAAGACTGGCAACTAGATAGGACAATGACAAATAAACCACAATGCTGAGAAATATAGGGCAGTATATATCAGTAGTAATTTTCACACATATATTGCAAAACATGAAATGAGTTATCACTATTCAGAAAGATGTACTGGGTACACCTGAGTGTACACAAGGCTTCAAGTATACTGTAAAAGTATGGAACTGTTTACCAATTACAATGCTTCATCATCTGTCCTGAGAAAGGTACTGTAAAGGGATTTGTTAATGTTTGCCCATTTATCAGTTAATTTCAAGAGAAGAAATCTCAGTTTATTTTCCTGAAACAAATTCTTTCCCTCATCTGCCACATGGTTGTGCTGGCTGGCCTGTTCAGGACTGTCAGAACAAGGAAGCACTGGTAGCCCCTTTTCTCTGGCTTCCCTGATGCTACCCTCATTGCAGTCTGCAGAGACTAGAATGATATCTTAATCCATCCAGCTCTCAAGTTAGACCCCACTTCAGTGTATGAATGTATGAATGGCACACACTTTGAAATGGCTAATTCAGCTCATCCTAGTTGCAGAAACCACATTGGAATATTTTTGTTAGTACGTTTCCAGCTTAGGACATGGACAACACTATGTATCTTACTTACCTTCCCACAACCACTGTACATTAATATAGAATACATTTAGATTACTCTTTGATCCTTTTTTTTTTCATAAAAAATGTGATGGAATTAACTATTTCTGCCATACCACAAAGGTATTTGCTATTATCTTTTTTTTTTTTTGGCACACATAAGACAATTTATCACACATGCCAGCAGCCATGGCTTGCTCTGGCAGCTGTGAGGAGAGCTGAAAAGGGATGATGCATACTTCCTTTCTTTATTAAAGAGTAAATTTTAGAAAATTTGTTCTGATGTTACGGTTTAAAATGTCAAAAGTGGAGACACTCCCACTCAAAACTGAACGTAGAAGGTAAAGAAGTTGGGTTGTGGAGGTTATAATATGCTATCTGTCATACCATGAAACACCAGAACCATTTTCCAGTCCTGCAGTTCCTCTCCATTTTGGTCAGATATTCAACAGTGCAAGCACAACAAACTATTGAAATAATACTTTTTACTTCAAGGTGGAAAAGAATGGACTTCTAATTATCCCCTTAGCTGCTGCTATATTGATGAATAAGTTAGGGCTACTGATCTGATAAAGGGACCCAGGAATGAGACTGATGAGATCCAAGGGGAGTGGTTTCTCAGGAAGGCTCATAATTTCTGACCCTTGTTAAGATGGCTGAGTGAAGATGGGGAGCGAAAAAGATCATTTTATGTGCAAACCTGGAGCATTATTGGTTTCTTACACTGTTGGTTATACTTGTTGTCATTGCTGATTCCCAGATGTGGAATGCAACCTATGACAGAGGCATCAACAAGAGAAATGCAAAAAAAATACCTGACAAACAACTGAGGAAAGAGATAAAGAAGCTGAGATGTACAATGAAGCTGAGTCCTGCTCTTACCTTCATTCCTTTCTTAGGACTGAGATTACTATCTTTAAATAGTTCATCTTAGTCTCGCAATCCTTGGATTTTTACCACTGCAGGGCACAGTGTGAGCTCTATCTAACAATGCAGGCATCCTCAGATGAAAGAAGGATCTGCCAAAGGCTTTCCAAGATCTTGACCACTGCCTGACTGCTACAAGGCCTGCAGAAGATTAAAGACCAGTCAGTCTGGTGATACTCCTGAGATGGCATAAGCAAAAGCAATCACACTCGTTGACTTTCATGCCTACCTTACCTTCTGTTTCTGATGCAGGAAATAAGGAGCAGTAAATCCCACCCAAGTGTTTCACCTGAGGGATATAACTGGCATACTGGCTGGAGAAAACAGTTTCGCGGCAGAAGATTCCATGTTACTAGTTAAAGCAAATTAAATGTCAAACAAAAAGGTGCCTGAGCAGCCTTGGTTAATTCCTTGCTGAACAGCATCTACAAAGACTGCTGCCCTGTACTCACCTTCTGGGCCAAGATGGCTTGTAGACCTTGAGCAGGTCTACTGCATTACTGCAGGGCATAAATGTGCTCTGTGCTCTGTGTTATGCTGCATTCCAAATCCCAACCAAGAAGAAACATGAGTACACACCGGAGAGGAAGCCAGGTTGTATAAGCTTTATAAGGCCCCCTGGAAGCTCCCTAGCCCTGAAGGTCTGGGGACTGGTCTGTGAGTTGCCTCCTACAGAATTCATACTGAAAAATGCTGACAGCAAAAGCACTTGATATTAACTTCTTTTACTTGAGTTAAACTACAAAGGGGTAAAAAAGCCAAGGACTTAGTTGGGCTATAAAATGTCAGAATTTAAGTTTCAGTGCTTCTTTGTTCAATTCCAAAAAGACAATTTTAAGGCTATAGACTTACAGACACATATAAAGAAAACATATTTTTTTAAAAAAAATAGTCATCATGGCTAGGCTTCGCAAACGAAGATTCGAGAAAAAAATAATAAAACATAAATAAAATGCTTATTTCTGGAACATGAATAATTTCATAAGTTACTTGTTTTCCTCCCAGTGGTGTTACCAGTGGTCCTGTTCTGAAACAGTTCAAACACTGCTTGTTGGTGTGAGGAGAGATATCCTATTGTTTAATCTTCTTTTAAAATTCCCAGTCCTGTCCTCAGAGATAGCAGTGCCAAAATACCTCCTTCCTTCGGATTTTTTAAAGCTACTGTATTTTAAACTTTTCAAGATAAGAATTTTGTAATAAAGAGAGCAGCAATGTCTTCTCTAGAGAGAATAGAAGCTGGATTTCTCTAACCTGCACTGTGAATCATTTTAGTTTAAACTGGCCTGTGGGCTTAAATAAATAGCTGTATTGATTTGCCTCTTTTCAAAACAAGCTGCATTGTTTCACAGTAAGGCATGCCCCATTCTTGTTCTCTTATCTCCTGTCAAACCTTGAAAGTACGCTACTGCAGAACAAATTGTTTAGAATACTGCAGAAGAAAGAATTGGTTATTGATGATATCTTGGGCTTGTTTTGTGCCATTGAATTAGAGAGAACCATGCTTGAAATCACAACCTTTTTTCAACTTTAGATAGCATGAAAGAAAACTGCACTTCAGGTACTTCAGGGTAAGTATTAACCTTTGGACAGTCAGACAAGGTCAAACCAATTTGGAAGAAATAGCTAACAATAATAAGAAATATTTAAAGGTCGGTTACCTCACCTTTATATTATTGGGTAAGGTACTAGTAACAACAGCAATACAGATGTGCTGTTGAAAGGGTTTTATTTGTACCAGAATTGAAGAGATTTCTCTTGTTTTGGCTTTGAGCTGTCGGGGGCTTTAAGGGAAAAAAAAATACCACTTGGATGAGATATATTGGGCTACAATTCTGAAAGCATTTCCCATGTATTGTCTACTAAAGCATTTTAAAAGTATAAACTAAGTCACAAAAGACTGTTTGGCTTTATGAAACATGCAGTTTTAGGAAAAAAAGCAAAACAAACCACAAAACCAAACCACCAATCACAAAACCACCAGAACTGGGTTCCTTTTGATCCCTTCACAGTTCCATTTACTTTTCATGTTTGTGTTTTCAAAGTTCTCACATTTTCAAAAATTTTCTTTAAATTAAATTCAAGTACTTTGCACCTTAAAAATTGTAGAAATATTAAGAAATATGGAAAATTTGCAATACAGTTGATTTCAGTTCCACTACAGTTAATTGGAAGAAATTACTAAGTGAATCATATGACAATATGGTCCAGGTGCAACTATTAGATGTAAAAGATCAGTCATGTGTCTAAAGTTTTAAACTACTAGGACTTTGTCACTATAGCTATTAAATTAACCCCTGGATATTCACATCAGCATAGTAATAAGTTTTCTGGACAGTAAATCATTTGCCTCTATAGGAGAAGAATGATATTCACAGGTCCACATTCTCTGGACATGTTTGTAAGTTTGAATGACATTTTTTTTTGTTGTTTCTCACTTAATCACAGTACATCTTCATAGCAGGGATGAGATACTATATGGCAGGTTATGAACTAAATACAGAATGGTGCTAGAAGCCATAGGAGCATGTCACTGGCTGGACTGCTGTGCTTCAGCCTTCATTTAGGAATTAGTAACTTGATATCCAATATCAAGCTGCTACTTGGATCAATCAGAGATCCATAAGCTACTGCTAAAAGTATGATACTAATTTCAACTTTTTGGCCAGCCAACAATATTATTTCTTCTGTAGTTGTAACCTAAGGTAGCCATGACCTTGGGAGAAGAAACCTGTACGTAAATAGCTTAAAGGAGAGACCCCAAAACAAACAAATAAATACATTACTTATAAATTCAATTACACACTCAGTTGCTTATGCAAGCTATAGGGGGAAGGTAAATTGAATGGCATGTTTTCTCATGAATTATTGTTCCTTGGCTATCTTTATATAAAACAAGTCACAGTGCTTATGTTGTTTGCCCTAGATCTCTTTTTGGTAGGCAGTCCTGAAACATGAAGGCACAGTGAGAATCTGGGACACTTAGTATCTGGAAAGCTCCTGTGAACCTTGACCTCAAGTTTCATATTATTGACAGGACACTCTTCAGCAGCCAGTTTGTCATTTTGTTGCTTAGAGAGTTTAAGGAATATGTTGTAATAAATGCAGTGTCCTGCTGGAGGTAGCAAGGCAATTTCTTCCCTTTCCCACAAGACTTCAAGTACTCCTGTCTTTTGTGATGCAGTATAGCAGGTCCCTCCATCTGTATCTCACCCCTTGCTGTTTGAAACAGCTTGCAAATTTGCATCATTTATTGACTTATGGTTATAATAAAATTAAAATAAACGCTCATGCTCTGTGCAATCCCACTGATCTCTGAGGATTGCAGACCACCTGTAGAGAACTGTTAAAAACAGAGAACTGATAGAGTTGCCTGTCTCGCCATTGCCTCAGCTCCATTGAAAAGACTTGGGGTTAGACAGTGGTTGCAAAAACAGGACGTTTAGTCAACCACAACCTACAGCCTCTGTGTGCAAAAGAAGGTGTAGCATGCGAACGTCACATGGATACCAACACTTCAGCCTATAGACTTTAGGCACATTACGTGAACACCAGTGCCTGCCTGCAGTAATCACCACTGCTGGCTGACTACATGGCAAACATAGTCTGAGCGCCTCTCAGATTCTATAGAAGTAAGCATGCAACATGCCCAGACGGAGATCTCCCCCACCGACGGATAGAGGAGGGACCGGATCCATGGGATGCCACTGGATGGTGGTGACTGTCCTTTACTTTCTGTAACTACTCTTTGCTTTTTCCTACTTTTCTCTCCTCTTTAATAGAGAATAAAAGTGAATTATTGTTTTGGTTACCAATATCTGACCTCGTTTGTGTCTTAATCTCTCTCTGGGTATGTTCAAACTTTTCTCCTTTCCGCACTTGCGTATTGAGACAAAATTTGCCTCTCCACACTCTGTGGATTGGAACATCACCCTGCAAGAGGTGATCAGCATGAGGCCTCTTCTGATTGTTTCCTGACTCTGGTAGTAACAGCCCCATGAGGATGAAGACAGCTGCCTCTCTGAAGTAGTTGGAGTCAGACTGAAAAATGAGAAGGAGGAAAGAAAAACATGTTTCTGTCAGCAGCCAGACCTCACAAGGACAAAAGTTTTATTTCTGGACAAATTCTTTATGTCCACACTTCACTGTACCAGGTGGTCAAGTGCAAAAGCAAACACATAGATCAGTGACTTTCTACAGGCTGGGGAGAAGAAGGAGATTTCCTCTGCATGGGCATGCTTTTGCACCAGCATCCTGTGAGCCCTCCATCAGATCAACACTGCCTCAGAAGATGAAGTAGAGGGGTACATTGAAGCAGAGAAATGTTAGAAGGTTATAAACACTATAAGAAGGAATAGTTGAAGTCAGATATAAGTCTCTGTAGTAGCAGCTAGACTCAGCAATCAGTCAGCAAGGGCTAGGGATGTGAATTTCATATCAGCCTTTAGCTAACACACAGAAGAACCCAAAGCATTCGGTGTTGATTTGAATAGGAACAGGAACAGGCCTACAGAAACAGCTAAGAAATCACCTTATGTCTTACTGGGATGAAAAAAGCTTAAATTTAACATAGGAAGATAAAGGAAAGTCACCATTCTTTATTTAACTGTGGAAGAATGACTCATTTCTAACTCAATTAAAATAATAAATAATGTTACAGTTGGATAAGAAAGAGGCCAGTGGTCTGGTAAGCTACTTAACACCAGCTTTTATGCACTTCACTGAGCTGGCAATAGAAAATTCAGAGACTTTAACTCTGTATAATGACTGTTCTCAGAAGGTATCACAGAAGAAAAATGAAATTCCAGTGCACTTTAGCAGAGGAAATAAGTAATAACTCAATGTCAAACAGGAAACTATTTATAAAATGACTAGATGAAAATGGATGGCTTAGACATAAAGAGAGAGCCTTTTTAATGGGTTGGTAACTGTATTGTGTTTTTCTAGATTGAAGATCTTGTCTTGTCCAAACCAGTAGAGGATTCCAGTTTTATGGAATTAAGGTATCCAAGATAAAAATGAAAGTAAAAAGTATGGAATGAGCTGCAATACTGACTGCCAGAGAATGAAATACTACAAGCTAACCAAACAGAATAATTTACATTGTATTTTTTATCTACATACCAAAATGCAATGAGTTTTTTCCTCTGTTCCATAGAGAGGGAAATTGAAGCATTTAGAAATCAAGGGATTTGTCCAGGGAAATATTATTACAAAAGACTTGTACTTAGATCTCCAATAGCAGGGACAGTTCTGGAAAGTGAAGAACAACATGTGAAAAAAAAAATAATTTTAAAAACAAGGTAGCTGAAAATTAAAGGTGTAGCTACTTTGTTCAGATCTTATGTATGCAGTCGTTAGTTGGATAGGCTAGAGGAAACTGAGCAAAGAGAATTAATACATGTACATCTTATCTTTACAGTTAAAACCATCTTTTTGCATCAGAGAAGAGGGCTGTAGATAAAAAACATCAGAAATGGTGTTTTTATGTGTATACTGTGGAAATATTTGCCATGAGAAATGAAATCTTTTCTCAAAGTCGAGGAAGAAAAGAGGTTTATTATTTTTCAATACTGTCATGGTGACAGCCACCTTTTCAGGTTCTCAAATAATCCTAAGACATATTGAATGTTCTCTTTGACTGTTTGCTGGCTCCAGCCAACCAGTCATCCTTCTTCCTCTGGTTGAGCAAAGTCATGAAAGCCTCAAGCTATTATCTTTCTTTTCTACTTTAGAATCCTCATTCATCTCTTTTAGCAAACAACTACATTGAAAGCAGACCTCTCTTAGCATAGTAGATATCTATTTTTCACTTACAAAAATTGTAAGTGGTTATACAAATGATAATTGTGGTGTTCTTATGCTACTATGCAGAATCTGATGGTACCATATCGTGGTTTAATCCCAGCTGGTAGCTAAGCCCCATACAGCCACTTGCTTACTTCCACACCAGAAGGATCAGGGAAAGAATTGGAAGGGTAAAAGGTAGAGAGGTCTTATTTTGAGATAAAAACAGTTTAATAGGGAAACCAAAAGCCACACATATAAGCAAAGGAAAAAAAAGAATCACTTCACTGCTTCCCCTGGGCAGGTAGGTGTTCAGCCACGTCCAGGAGAGCAGGGTTACAGCCATCACGTATAACAGTTGCTTGGGAAGACAAACACCATCACTGCAAATGTTCTTCCTTTTTTTTTCTTCTTACTCCCAATTTATGTACTGATCATGATGTCATATGATCTGGAATAACCCTTTGGTCAGTTTGGGTCACCTGTCCTGGCTGTGTCTCCTCCCAGTCTCCCATGCATCCCCAACTTCTTGCTAGCATGGCAGCGTGGAAAGCAGAAAAGGCCTTGCCTCCGTGTAAGCACAGCAAAAACAAAAACATCTCTATTATCAACACTGGGTTCATCTCAAATCCCAAATGCATTCCCATACTAGCTGCTGTGAAGAAAGTTAACTCTACTCCAGCCAAAACCAGCACATATCATTATATCAACTTTCTGATTGTAAAATTATGACTCTCTAAGAGAATGAAGAGTCATACCTCATCAGACGTTAAAGCTTACAGCTATATGACAGCTTAGCCTAAATTTACCATTATAGAGAGGTGCCTTCAGATGTCTTCCATGGCCCTGTGCAGAGTCCAGCTAAAGCAGCCTTAAACCTTGCTCCATTTTTTAATTGAGTTGATCAGACTGAAGTAAAAATAAAGGGTGGGGGAGAGGAGAGGGAGAGTAGGGTGTTGTGTTGATTTTAGTAATGGTGGAACCTTTATTACAGTGAGAAACTGCAACAGTTCCTTGAACTAGTGCTCTCACAAGCTGGAGTCCAAATACCAGAAACACAATAGAATTTCTCTAGTCTTCCCTTGTACTTGGAGTTTCTCTTTGAATATCTACCTGAATGAGCCTTTCTCATGCTTTAATCATTTTCACAGCATTTCTACTAACTTTTAATCTTCATACTTATCTTTAGTTCACATCATTCTTCTAGCTAGATATCAGTTCATATTTTATGTATAGTAGTGCTCCCAGAAAAATGGCACAGCATGCAGCAGCAAAATGTGGACAATGTGATCAAGTGACAGAAAAGCCTCCGCAATCCACAAGATGCCTCATCATTTCCAACACAATTCCAGCTGTGTTGGAATTCCACACTATTGCTTTCCAATCCATGTCTAATGGTCAATAATGTCTTCTAGTTAAAGCTTTGGCCAACAGTCTGTGTATTGCCCAGGAAGAAAAAAAATATCATCTTAATAGATCTAATAGAAAATAGAATAACCCTTCAGAGAAAAGGCTGCTTTACTTAATTTGCATGTAACAATGAACTAAAAGACTAACTTAGGTTACAGGATCATACAAAAAACGTATAATTTTACGGCACATATTTACTCATTAAGTCTGAAGGAAGGCTCTATGATAACAGGAGCTTTAAGAACAGTTTAATGTAACAGCATTAAAGCAACACTGTTATCAGAAACCTTCTAAAATGTGAAAAGCAGATCCAAAACCAACCAGTTTAGGATGTGATCTAAATTCTGACCTGTAGTTTTTGTTATTTATTAGACCAGGAATTATGAAACAATGCAAAAGGAGTACAATCATTTTTCTATCCCCTTTTGGCAAAGTCTGGCCTTTCCTGTTATAGTTGTAGCTACAGATCCTAGAATTAGAAAATAAGAAAGCAAGAATTGTTTTGACATTTAAACGTTATTTCATATATTCTGGATTTACAACATGGACAGCCAGACAACTATTTTGAAGCTGTAACTATTAAAAGTATTACAAAGCCTTGAAAGAAGTTCTATGTCAAGAATAAAGAACCCCATGCTGCTGTTTCTCAAGAAAAACACTTTTGAAACATTTTGAAGCTTTGAAAGGACAACATCATTCCCCCCTCTCTGGGTTTTGGTTGTTTGGGTGGGTGGGTAGGTTTTACGGCAGCTTACTTTTTCCTGTGAGAAAGCCAGTCACCATAAGCTTTCATGAAAATAACCCCACCATTTTCCTGCACCTTCTTGTTCCCCGCGTAAGTGTACAATGCCAGCTTTATATGTTCTATCTCTATGGAAGTTGGCTGAGGCATGTCCCTAATTCTGCTTGGCTGCTTGGCACCCCAAAATTGCTGCTGGAAGTCTCACCATTAAAACACAGTATCAGTTTGAGGTTTGAAAGCAAGAGGCCTGTTCAAGATTGCATGCCAAAATGATCTTCCAAGCTGATCTGTGAACAGGCCAAAGTCTGATCTCCTGAAGCCCAGGGTTGGGTCATTCTTTTTTATCCTCAACTGTCCACTCAAGAGCCCTGAACACTGAGTTCCATGGTTGCTTCTGACTTCACAGTTGCCCAATCTACCACAGCTCCAAACAGGTCTTCAGAGTTTTTAAGCATGAGGTACAGGAGTACATCTTCCCTTGTTGAATCCATGATCACTTGGTTCAGGGATTTGTTGTCAATATACTCCAGAAATCTACTTTGCCCAGCTGTGTTGTCACCCGAGAAGACACTGCAGTGGTTCAGGTCCTCCAGGAGAGCCAGAGACCTGAGGCTCTTGCAGGATGAGTTTGAAGAAGGTCTCATCCATTTTCTTCTCATCTGCAGCAGAGACCCATGACAACATAACTCATGTTGATCTGCATTAATCTTCACGCACAGGCTCTGAGCTGGTTCCTCATCCATTCTAAATTAGAGCTTCGTACATCTCTGCTGCTCTCTCACATAAAGAGTAACTCCCCCTCCTCAGAGTTCCATTCTGGTTTTCCTAAAACACCTGTATCCATATAGGGCAGTTCACCAATTGAGCAAGCTATCCCACCACATCTTCATGATCTCAGTAAGTTCATAGGCTTGCAGCTGCATGAAGACTGCTAGTTCCTCCTGCCTTTTCCCTTTGCTGCATACATTAGTAAAGGAAAGGCACTTCAGTCAGGGATACGACCTGTTGGAAAAGGTACTTTTTCTTCACTTCCTCAGTTGGATCCTGCCTCTTCCAAGCAGCAGTTGATCTCAAAGATCATGGTCATAGAAGTCAAAACCCCATTGCAAACACCAGGTGTATAGCCAACTGTTGACTTACAAGAACTAAAACCATTCTCCTCAGGTCCTTCCCCCTCTCCAGGAGGATCAAGGAGATGCCATCTGATACACCATGCCCTTGATCACTGACTCTAGAGTCCTGTAGTCACACTTGGTACTTCCCAGGTTATCCCTGAAAGTATCACTGGAGGAAAACCAGCAGACAGTCACAGTCTGAGAGCTGCACCCTCCCCAGCAGCCTCTTCCAAAAACAAATCCACAGCAGGCAGCAGACCTCCTTAGATGACAAAACAGGCAGACAAATGGGGACCTCTGTCCTCTGCAGCAAGGAGTCTCCTGCTACTACAACATGCAGTTTCTTCTTGGCACTCCTGAGCAGCTCAGGCTCAGTCACTGAAGATGCACATTGGATGGCACTTACAGTTCCTCATCAGTTACAAAGGTAGTGAACCTTTCTGTAAATGCAGGTTTTCAGACGGAGCAGGAACTTTCAACTTTCATCACAGTTGGAATTTTCACTTCCCAGCTTCATAGTCAGAGGCTCTTTCTGCCCTTCCATTACAGCTGGTGAGTTGGGCTCTTGAAATTATGGGGACCTGGAGGAGACTCAGTCAATCTCTTCCTCGTCGTTACTGATGCTCTGCATGTTGCTGACCTCCTCCTACAGTTCTTTCACTTGGTGACACAGCTCCTCAGCAGCTGCCCATCTCCTCCAGGCCAGAAGATCCTGTGCCCCAGCTGTAACAAGAGGGTTGACTCTCTCTAATCAATCAGTGGTCAGCTAGAACAAAGGCTGCAAGCATCCTTTTTCAAGGGCAGCTGACACTCCATTGGAAGACATTATGTGTTACCTTAGCCTTATTTCTGTCTTTATCTGGCTAAAGGTGGAGCTCTTCATTTTGTCAGAGGGATGTCAAGAATACTCCAGTTATCCTATACAGAGTGCCTGGGAGCTCAAGAAGGTCTCAAGAGGAGCTCAAAGCAGCAGAGTACAGAAACTGCATTGCAAACTGCTGCATCTGTCTGGGACATCTGATGTGTAGTCAAGAGTTATGGCCACTGGGATCAGTGAAGACACCCCACCACCAAGAAGTACTCACCTTAGATGCACCTGGTGGGAAGGGGTAGAATGCCTGAAACCATGTCTCTTTGGACCTAGCTCACTTTCCTTTAATATGTATGAAACACTCCCTTTATGGCATCTTGAAAAATGCACTTTCTGCACTCAAAGCAAAGTAAGGAATGCATTTACAATAATCAGGTCACATGAAGCTGACATGGAAAAGAAGGGTAAGGATACACCCTGGGTTTAGCCAGTGAATTGACTACAGCTTGAAAGATACACATCATAATAGCTTAAAAAACAAACAGAGTTCCCAGTTGACTGACATTTAGGAGTAGGATGTATTCTTATAAGGCTATTTAGATTTTAGGATATGAAAAAAAAGGAAATTAATATACACCCCCAACCTTATGTGTAGATTTGCAATGATTATTTGGAACCTTTTGCAACAGGACGTGTCTATCTCCCATTGGCCTTTTTAGCCATCAGCGTGCTAGTAACAAGTGTGGGTAGAGTCCTCCACAAATCTTCATTCATGAAGCCTAGCCATGAGACTCTTCTGTAATTTATCCTGCTTAATCTTCAGTACTCATGACAAAAAGCAGCTTATACACACACAGACAAACACAAAAAATTAATGCTATTCCAATTCTAGTCCTCTCTTCCTTGACACACAAAACCTTAATTTCACACTGTGTGTAAATTACAAGGACTGGTGCTACACTCATCAGCATAAGGCTCATAACACCAAGTAAAAGGCTTAATATCCACTGTTGTCATGCTCCCAGACAACTCAATTCAATGGGATTGGTCATGGTAGTACTGCTAAAATTTGCAAATGGGTTTGCTTACATAGATCCAATTCCAAGACCTAACCCTGAACATTTGCATGGTCAGGACTGTATTCTTTATTTTCACCTGCTGCAGTGTTTTCCCTACTACATTGGGGAATAAAAGGTTCATGGGAAGGTTATGGCACTGCCTGTAACTCATCATTGCAAATTCAGGTACCAAGGACCGAAGGGTAGGTGGGATATACCCATGTGGAGGCAGCACAGCAGGTTTTGATCAGTTTTTAATTCACTTCCAATACAATCCAGGTTTAATTAATTTCATTTGTTTGTGGGAACAGATATTTTTTGAAAAGTCTTCCAATTTTACCATGACTTCAGGAGCAGATGCAGTGTGTAAGTGTTCCTTGGAGCTGGATCTTTTTTAGATGTGTTTCCTTGCTCTCAATTTCATGATACTAAACTCCTGAATTGGCTGAGATCAGCCAGAGGTCCAGCACCTCCACCTCTCAATTCATTTGACATCATCAAACAAAATGGACAACAGAATCCCAAAGACTTTCCTTAGGTGCTGTGACTCTAGTGGCTTAGAAATACAGAAGTTAAAAACCTCAGAAAAAGGCAGAGAGCACTTTTTTGGGTGCAAAAGCAAAGGGAATGCAGAAAGATTATGTGACCCATTGTAAAAAATGGAATTTCTTAAAAGGTGTTTCTGTAATTTGCATCTATTGTTTGAAATCCTAATGGAAAATTGAATTTAATGCATTGGAGCACAGCGCATCAAACATACAGATAT
The DNA here is from genome assembly GCA_013396775.1 of Cephalopterus ornatus. Taxonomy (NCBI): domain Eukaryota; kingdom Metazoa; phylum Chordata; class Aves; order Passeriformes; family Cotingidae; genus Cephalopterus; species Cephalopterus ornatus. Next base: position 12,499 of record VZRE01012912.1, on the reverse strand, counting down.
TCTGTTATACTGGGTTTGGTTTTGATATCCTATGAGTACTCCAACAATTTCAAACTATGCAATGTGGCCAAACACTAATCCTAAAAATCTGAATTAATTCATATTCTGAAGAAGCAATAAATATGAACAATCATATTCTGCTCAAGAGCTGTGAAACAGAAAGGTGTTGTTGCACTACACATGAAATTAAATAAAGTTATCTTTCAAATACAATGGACTCCTACAGGTAAGGGCTTATTCCTCTACTGGGCAAGAACAACATATGAAGATTTAATTATTATTTTATGCTAATTTATTATTTATACACATACATGCATCTCTTTATATTTATTACAAGTATATTTATTTGTTTGTATAACTGAGATTTAAAAAAATCATTACTATTTGTTTGATGAACCTCCCTGGTCTTCTGAAATGTGTTCAGAATGGCTTCACAGATTTAGCATTATTACGTCGTATTGATTATAATTTTATCTTTGTGAAGTGAGAAGTCAAATTATGGCAGGAGTTTTCCACCTCTGTTGGAAGATCCTTGGACCCTTCTCCACGTAGGTATATACACTGAAACCCAGCCAGTCCTGGTTTTGATCGTTGATTTTCTGCTAACATACAGCATGGGCTCCTGCAAACCATCATACTCTTACCTCAGCCTGCATCTAGAATCTGTGGATAACAATAATTAGCTCTTTTATGCACATCATTTAGGTGAGGAAAAGAATTAAAAATGTTAACATTTATGTAATGCCACTTACAAAATACACTATGACAAAAAAATATATTCCTACGTCTTTCTTGATTTATTTCTCAGGTATACATTGGGAAACAAACATAAGTTTACAGATTCTACCTATCGAAAATAGCACAGCCTCCCTTTTGCAGTCTCTATTTTGCTCTTTTTCCTTTTTCAATAAGAATTTCATTTCTGTATTCAGATTGACATTTTGAATCAGAAGATTATAAGATTTTCACTGTATGGGAAAATTAAGTGATTGACTATCTCAACATTTTCATTTTACAAATACAAAATGTAGATTTCACAGATTAAGCACTAAAAGCACCGTTGAATCTAAGTAGTATTTTCTTTCTACATTTGCAAAACAGGCAGGAAAATTAACTGCAGGTTTGTGTGGCATACAAGTGAGCACAAATAAGGAATATGTATTGTTGTCTCCTGAATAGACTTGTCACATCACTATTCAGAGCTTTTATCTAGTGACAGTAGAATATCAAGAAGATGCTGAATAATACAGAAAAACTCTACTGTGCCATGAGATCTAATCTTTGTCTGCCTGTAATTGCCTTATTAAAAGATTTCCAAGCTTCCTCTTTCTGTGATTCTGAGGGAAGTAAAAAAACTCCATGTTGTTTAAAAAAATAGCTAAAGATTCTGAAATTCCAGTCCCTGTGATATGACAATACTGTGTAACTTCAACTGGAAATTAAAACTACAACCCTCTAGTACTATAGCAATGGTAAAGATGCTTCCAGTGCTGCAATTATCATCAAAGGTATGAATGGCACTTTGCTTTCTTCCCCCCTTGCCCCACCTCCTCTGTGATTCTCGTAGGCAGTGCAACAGGTGCTGTGTATGTAAACATGAAAATCCCATTTATTTTGTAATATGTGTTATGTGGCATCTCATATTCTGTCTGCTGCTTTGGCCCCGTCTGCAACAGCCAACAGAGCATAGATAGGTCAGGACTCCCCAGATCTCTCAACCCCTCTATGGCTTCCTGCAGTGTCACAACCCAGCAGCAGGAGAGAAGTAATTGCACCTTTCTGTTGCCAACACCCATTACAAATTGTCAGCTTTCATAAATAGTATGACTGGATGAAACATTTCTTTCTGCCCTTCAACACATTTGCTTTTATTCATTGTGATGGTTTACCTTTCGATTGCATGGAAGACATGGGATTGCTACCCTTAGCAACCAAAACGACTGATTTTTTATCTGCAGATAAGGCAGCAAGGTATAATGCAAGCTTCCCTACGCAGAGTTGTGTTAATTCAACTCATGCTTGGCCTGGACACACTGTTGTCTTTACCGAGAGAGTAAAAGCCAGTTTAGTTGTTCTCTCTGTCCTAGGTGTTATTTCAGAAACACCAGTTGCTTTACAGCTTTGGCTTCTGCACTTGATTTTCAATTTCAGAACTTAAAAGCATTGTTTTGGCAGTGGTCATAAATAAAAATTGTGGCATTATTATAGAATCTAGCCTGGGAACATTTTGCTCCTTGATAACTATATTTTCCCTTCAAGATAACCAAGACAAACTAGATAAATATTTGTGAATACTGAATCCCGTGATTTAACAAGACAGTGAAGATCTACTTTCAGAATCACAAATACGTATCCATTACTCAAACACAATGAAATCCGAAAATTAAACATAAATGTAGGTAGTTATTCATTTAAACTTCCTACCATCCCACTCAAACTAAAATGATACAGGTAATTTTTGTTCCAAAATTTTCCCCTATATTTTTAATACACCAGAATGCAAATTGAGCCAAATGTCTAATTCCCTTAGTGAGAACTGGGTAAGCACAAGAGATTAAATGTAGGTGCAACGACACATCTTACTGCATATAGATGACATGTGAAATTTCAAGTGCTTTAATAAATAACTGGTAATCTTACTTTAAATTTGATACCTACAATCTACTTGTAATTAGTATCATTAAGAGGAAGTTGAATAAAACATAATCATAGATGCTATTTATAAGTCATGTAACCTACACTAGCAAAGGTGCCCTTTTATGACAAGAGCCTGAATAAACTGTAATGAAAAGTTCATAGATACATTTTTCTTTATTTGCATTCCATGTGACTTTGTTTCACTTGTAGATTACCAAAACATATAAAAGTCTACCAACAGTAACCAGCAGCTATGTAAGGTGCACAGAGAATGGGTGCTTTAAAGCAAAATTTTCAGGTGCAATGCAGTTTTCTCTTGTCAAGCTATAGATAGAAGGTGAAAAAAACATTCCTGTGGAAAATAGTTTGAATCTTTTTGCTACAAAGCTGGAGCACGTCTGAACATGATTTATTCATATTCTTTTGCGATAACTGATATTGGCTGTTGTGAGGGAAGTGTGATTGCTCTGCTTCTCAGCCCAGGTCTTTGATATCCAAGTACAGGAAAATTCTTCATTAAGGGTCATTTTCTAAGTAAAACTGGTATAAATTCTACAGAACTAAAAGAATAAAACAAAATTTCTCTCTCGTGTTTCATCCATGCTTGTTTCCACCATGTGCTTCTCTGACAGAAGTATTAGGTGTTGCTTGGGGATCGCCATCACTCAGGTGTTTTCTATTGGAAAGAACAAAAAACTCTACCTACAAAAAAACCCAGAAATTATGCAATTTTGATTCACTATATTTTGATATTAGAATGTTATTATCTCTGTTAAATCAAAGCCTGTTGTGTATGATGAAATGGAGGATAAATGAAACCTGCAGAATCTGTCTCTCTGTCTCTACAAATCCATCACTCACAGTAACAGAGATCAGTTCCAATTACTTTTTTTTGAGTAATTACCAATATGCAGAAATAAAAATGTTTGTTGAGATCATAACAAATTAACAAATTCTTTCGAAATTGCAGAGGTTTGACACTGCAACAAACTTCCTGGGAAACTTGAGAGTCTAGAAAAATGGGCAGTTCCCAGGCCTTTAGACTGATTGGTCTTCAGGTTGTAGCCCCAAGATGGGAAGAGAAATGCAGAATTTCAAAAGTTTGGATTTTTCTTTAAAATGGAATAAAATATTCTTTCTTTCTGCCCTTTTTTTTTTTTATAATAACCAAACATTCATCACTCACCTTTTTGCACTGACACAACAGAAATAAGAACATAGCCAAAAATCAAAGTCCCAGAGCTGTCAGTGGAACAGTGCCAAGGTCAGTGAACAGTAAAACTGGCAAGAACGTTATCTGAGAAAAGAAACCACAACACATACAAGCAGTCTGGACAAAAAAAAAGAAATTGTTTTTACTGTACAGTGATGAGCCAGTAAGGTCAAAAAAACCCCAAAACTCCTGAGTTCAAAAGTCCTGACTTCTGGTCATGATTCTGCTCTTTTCTGACATGACTAAGGACAAGTCAATATTCATGGTACTGTCTTGGAACTGTTCAAACATTTTGCAGAAGAATTTGTCAAAACTTGTGGTCAGAGTCTTAGCTGCCAGACCAGGAAAATTTAATACAAGGAAGCAAATAAGTGAAGAAAAGGTCCCGCTTTTTTATTATTTTATTATACTTTATTTTTATCATATTCATACAGCTGCGATCTCTCCAATAACTAAAATTATCACCCAGGCAAATGTGATATGCTTGGGGATAAATAATTGACATTTAAATAATTCATCTTCTCATCAGAAACTTGCTGACTTCGATTACCATTAAAAATAGTAATAATATAGTGCTGGCCTTTAGCTCTCATTTAACATTTTAGAGACCACCTGCCTCATTTACAAAGTTGCGTCGCTGAATATTCCTTATGCGCTTTTGAAAGATTGCCCTCTTTTTCCTACAGCAAGTTCACACAGATTTTTCTTCTGTACAGGAAAAACTACATTGAGATAAGACTGAAGTCCTTTGGTTTCCATTTATTTAATCCAACCCACAGAAATACATAGCTGCAGAAAAGCAAATGAACAGAAACAGATTGCTTTGTCAACCTACGTGACCAGGAGAGCAAAAGTCTAAGATTTGCTAAGCCAAAGTCCTGAACAGCAAACAACATAGAAAATAAGTCTATTTTCAAGTGGCAAAAAATCTTTTATGCTGAAAAAGCTGAGTGTTTGACCCTTATCTGGTGTAAACCAGGTAACCAATGCCTGGGAAAGCCAAGTTCTGATGCAGAGCATGAGCACAGGGAAGTGATGAAGGTAAAAAGAAGTGAAAGTGATGGAGTACCGCAGCTGGAGACATGCAAGGCATCCACTGGTATCTGGAAACCTTTGAGAAAGCTTTTACATTTCCATTTATCAGTGGTTTTTGAAGAGAAAGTTAGCAGTGAGTGCCCCTAGAGTTTCCTGGCCACAAAGCTGTTATTTCTACAGTTTCAACCTATTGATGTGAGCAGGTGGATGTCCATGTACAAAGATGAAGTACTGAAATAACAAAAGAGACACGAGTCTTCTTTTTTCTCAGTATGAGAAGGCATGTGGAATGGCAACAGCCATTAGCTGGATAAAACTATATTTAAACAGTAAAAATGCTCACTTAATTCTAGTATCTAAAAGTTTAGAACAATGGATCATATTGCAGCACCTGGGGAAAGCAATGGTGATTCATTTCCATGTATTTTACATCTGTCACCTTGTTAATCCCTGTCAATTCCAAATTTTATTATTTTCCTTACATCCTTTTTGTGTCCCTGCAGCTTACAGTTTGTTGCGTTATGTCTTGACTTTAAAAGGACTGCCAGCTTTTTGGAGCAGACATAATGTGTTTCTCTGTGCTTAATGTAGATCATGTTTTCAAGATGGATACACATAGCAGAGATGTGCCCCTCTTCTTTGTATAATATTTAGGAATTTCAAATGACGTTCACAGTTACTACAGTGGCTCAAGCAAACTTTGGTTACTTGAGATTTAGCTTTGAAATCTTCCTTTCAACAACTTTATTTAACAGCACATCAAACATCAGCTTGTGTATAGTAGATGTCAGAGCATCACTAGTATTTCAAAGTACTAACTGTAAATACACAGACTTCTCTTTAACAGATTCAGAATGAATCTAACAGCACCAGAGAAGTGGCCTGAAATGAGCTACTATAAGCTCAGCTCCACAGGAGGTGGATGTTAAAGTTTCCATTTTTGGGGTGGCGAGGACACAGAGCCATGGTAATTCTGAACATTTCTCAGTTGCAAACTGTAAAAGCAGAGGGTTTATATCTGTGACATGAATAAAAGGATAGATCTGGAAAGTCATATAAAATCAAATTTTTAGAAGCAGCCACTACCTAAATGGGTTTAGAGTCTGACTTTTAAAGGTCATATAGAACTACAGAATCTGCAGGTATTTGGGGCTTTGGAAAAATAATGACCTATGAGCTTCAAGTTAGAAATAACCATAAAAGAGAGGACAAACACTCAACAACGGATCAAAAATGGGGGCCTAACTAGGTATTTCACAGCTTCAAGTGGAAAAAATACAAAGTCTCTCTGGTATACTGCAATGCTTGATTTGTGAAAAAGGGCATATTTATGACCCTCTGAGAAAAAAGTAAGACTAATAAATAATGTTGGAGGGATTTCCATCAACTATAGTGCATTCTTTCAGACTACAGAGATAACTAGAGGATATTTACTATAGTCAGCAAAGGTTTTTTGGCATCTATTCAGCTGTGTTAAGGGAAATTGCAGCTTTGTTTTATTACCCACACTTATCTTGTGTTCTTCTTCTAGGATTTAATGTCTGACTTTTTACATGGTTTTGAAACAGGGATATATTACCAGAAATATTCTACTAGTATAACATATGGTGAGTTTTAATTTTAATCCTTGTTTTTTCCTATGCTAATGATTTTTTGTTGAATATAATTGAAACCATATTTATTCAAAACTAATAACCTACTGGGCTACTTAACGTTGTACAAATTCATGAAGCTGTAACTAAGACCAGAGTGACACAATCATGTAGAAAGTGGTGTAAAAAAATCTTCTGTCTCTAATGGGTATATTTCTACAATATTTTTCAAATAAGTGTGGAGTTTTGCATTGACAGAGAGGTTGCTCGCCAACTCTAAATATGTAAAAATATAAATTCAGACACATTTAAATAAATATGCTTTTTAGTATCTGTTTCAAGTTACCACCACCGGTTTGGATGTCAGCAACAATGTATGAGCCAAAATAAAAACAGTGGGTAGAATAAAATTGCTGCAAACAGATTGGCATCTAACAACTTGCAGATGCTGTGGTTTGCTAACTATCTGAATATTTTGGTAGAATATGGCACATATCTAATGCAAACTTTTTTAAAAATAAACAAACAAACAGGCAAACAAAATGCAGAGCATAATGAAAGACCAAAACAACATGTAGTCCATATCCTTCTTACTGTTCAGAAGTCTCTTTCTCCTACAGGGACATCAAGACATTTACCTTTTAGAGCTATTAAAAACTCTTTGCTCTTTATGTGCACCTTAGGTTGTTCTGCAAAAGACCAGAAGCTTTCAAAAATACTGCTGCTTGGATCACTACAGTTAATATTTAAGCAATATTAAGAGCAGAGAAACAGGAATTTTTGAAGGCATGCTATTTCTTGATTATATCTAAACATGGCTACAGCCCTTAATGAAGCCATTTTGAGCTGTTCAGATCTGTCCATTACAAGAGGAGCTCTGAATGGCTTCAGTAGATTAAGCTATTTCATTTAAGAGCAGTCATAAATCTACTAAAATACACAATCAACACAGTAAATAAAGAGGGCATCCACACTGCTCTTTAGCCCTTATGTCCTTAATCTCCCAACCTTTGGTGAATTATGACCAAACCCTCACAGAAGAATATTCCTAGGAATTACTATCCTCAACAAAGCCAGCAAAAGCAGCAGCTGATTCATTCCTCACATTGTGTGCACCACCCATTCTGCAGCATTGAATGATAGAAGACGAAGTAAACCACTGAAATGAAATCACATCTCTGCATTGGCAGGGTTTGTACATTCACAGGGTTAAATCTATATTTACACTAGGCTCTTTGTATAAGGCTGAGTTAAGTTTCATTGCCCCAGGGAAATAAATACCACTATAGAAATCGAAAGACAACAGTTGTCGACACTGTACTTGCTCAAGTTTTAAGAAGGAAACCACAATTTCTGAAATTGAATAATATTATCTTCAGAATACATAAAGCAACATAAGTCATTTAAATGGGATAAATTCAGATTTTTTTGTATTCCAACATAACTTTATTGAAAAGTTGATGGACTAGGATTATTGTACTACTTCAACCTCTATTCCAACAAAGGAGACAATTTAAAATGCATCAGCTGAAGCAATGAAGTGCTAAAGACAACAGAAGAGAAATATATATTTCACGCTGTATTGGAAAAAACCCACCAAACATTTTTTATTTTTTTCTCTTGATCAGGACACTCTGACATTTGATGGTCATTTATAAAACGCATGCACATATTCCAAAGAAATCATAAATCAACAGGAAACTGTGTAGGATGCTGGAAACCATCTTAAGTATAATTAACAAGAACCTCTTCACAGTAATAAAAGAAATATAAATATTGAACAGCACACTCTAAACCACACCCTAAAACTAAACTCTGTGAGAACAGGTGTTCTCTGCCATATGCTTTAAACATGGTGTAGTAGGTTGACCCTGGTTGGATGCCAGGTACCCACTAAAGCTGCTCTCTCACTCTCCCTCTGCAACTG